>CAEFZX010023829.1:0-81062 GCA_903066825.1 Alfaro cultratus | reverse complement strand
ATCTATCTATCTATCTATCTATCTATCTATCTATCTATCTATCTATCTATCTATCTATCTATCTATCTATCTATTAGTTTAATAAATTCGTGCGCTGTGTTTGTCTGTGCGCGCGCGGTGCTTGTGCGCGTGCAGGACCCCCCGGCTCTGCTCCTCTTTAATATCCTGCAGGTTGATGAAGCTTGGCGGGCAGGTTTTTTTTTTTTCTTTTTTTTCTGCCACACTCGGCTGGCAGCGTTAATAGAGGCTGCCCTCCTCCGTCCGGCCGCCGTTTGATGTGGAAATGAAAGCTGGGGGACTCAGTGGGTTAAATTAAAAGCGCTGCTGTTGTTCTGGACGCTGAGCAGGGAGTGTTGGGAGCTGAGGTTTTCTTTCTTGTCGCAGCGCAGGAAAAGCGCACCGTGTTTTCTGCTGCTGCTGCTGCTGCTTGTTGTCGTTTTGAAGGAGCAGCTCCTGTCAGATCCGTGAATGAGAGCCTCTATTACGCATTTATGTATTTAAAACACTGTGACAGCTATGATCTTAACCTCTTTTGAAAAAAAAAAAAAAAAGAAAACAAATTGTCAGCCTTTCTCAGCCAGAGACATGATGCAACAAGCCAAACTGAATTATTTTATTTGCTTGGTTTTCCATTTTTGTGTGTGTGTGTGTGTGTTTGGCAATTGTTGTTTGAATGCTGAAACTTCTGTATAGTACTTCATGTTAAATTTAATTGCACAAAAAAGTGATCAATATAAAAGCTGATTGAACCAATTTTACATCATCTTAAAAAAATATGTGGAAGATTGACATAAAAGACAGCTGTATGTCTGCGACACAGAGGCTACATTCACACACAGTTAAGTGGCACATAAATGAAGAATGGGTAATAAACTAGTAGGTACTATCCATAAGAGGATAAGCCTAAAAGAACAATTAAAAATTCATTATTAATAAAGAAAAGACCTTGTTTTCACATGTCTATCCTAAAGTCACATATTTTTCTCAATAAATGTTTAACTCAAGCTGAAATAGAATATTTATTAATTTAATCTAGAAATGTGTTGATATTTTTATTATAAAGAAAGCAATATATTATTAAGCAAGTTGTGTTTTATTTCTCTATGAAATAGAATATATAGTCAGAGCAGCCAATTAAATAACTGTGCATCCTTGCCCAAAACTACAACATTATGTGGGAAGCTGAAATCAAACTCATAACCTTGCAGCTGCATTAAAAAACAAAAGCGTATAAATCACATAGAGCCACCCCAAAGAAAGAGAAAACAACTTGAAAGGGAGCAGATGTACCATCTGTAAAACAAAAAAAGAAAAGAACAGATAATATACAAAACATATACCAAAATTTTCAAATATACATCTAAAATGAGTTCAACAATGTAAATTTGTGTAGTCAGTCCAGTAATTTCACTGCTTAGGGCAGAAAGTTGTGTATCCATCTGCTGGTTCTGTTGTAGATGTTATGTTAAGTTCAAAACATAAATGCTGAGGATGTGAGGAGTTTCTGACAATCTGCCTTTATCCCTGAAATAGAACTGGACAGTTTCAACTTTTGCTTTTAGTTTTTATTTGTGTAAAATAATTATCTTCTTTCTTTGCAAATTTGAAAAACTCAACAGTAAATTATGAAGACACTAACTGTGTGTTTTTAGATAATTTTTTGAATATTTCATGGAGCCAAACTGAGGTTATTTATTCACTAAATAGGACAGGGTCATGGCTGCTCGTGATTAAATCAGCAGACAGAAGTTTGTGTTTGTGAAGTGGGTTGAGCTCTCTGAAGTTCCATGACATTTATGAGTGTTCATCCCCCCTTCTCCCCCAGGCCATGGGGGTCTTAACCAACTAGGTGGAATGTTTGTTAATGGCCGCCCGCTTCCGGAAGTTATCCGGCAACGCATCGTAGACATGGCCCACCAGGGGGTCCGACCCTGTGACATATCCCGGCAGCTCCGGGTCAGCCACGGCTGTGTCAGCAAGATCCTGGGACGGTGAGCACAGCGACGGACCACGTTACTCGACTTCCTTTTGCAGTGACCTTTGAGCTGTTTACCTCTCAGAGACACGTTTGGTGATTTTTAACATTTTTTTTTTTTATTAACACAGTAACCATCTCTCACAGGTATTATGAAACAGGCAGCATCAAACCGGGGGTAATCGGTGGCTCGAAACCCAAGGTGGCCACCCCGAAGGTTGTGGAGAAGATCGCAGAGTACAAGAGGCAGAATCCCACCATGTTTGCCTGGGAAATCAGAGATCGACTGCTGGCTGAAGGGGTGTGTGACAGCGACACGGTGCCCAGTGTGAGCTCCATTAACAGGTGAAAACCTCAATTAGGAAACATTTATGCCTTTATACCTTTCATCGGGTCTCAGTGACATATCATAACTGAGTTAATGCAGTCTTTCAAGCATTTCTAGAGGCTTAATAATATAGAGGGTCTTTTCTTTGTTTGCTTGCAGAATAATTCGAACTAAAGTTCAACAGCCTTTTAATCTCCCACTGGATGGAAAAGGTCTGAGTCCAGGACATACCTTAAGTAAGTCTCTAATATTTATGAAACACACACACAGTTATGGTCATAAATCTTCTGCATCATCCTTTTCTATTACAGCACGCTGAATTATAAAGGTTAAGAATTTGCTTATTGGGCCGTGGGATTAAGTTTATAACCTTGTGGGATTAGGATTACTGGAAAAATAACTGTGCTTCTCTGACTCAAACCTGAGGGTTTTCTTCTCTGTTTCCCAGTTCCAAGCTCAGCCGTCACCCCTCCAGAGTCGCCTCAGTCAGACTCTTTGGGCTCCACTTACTCCATCAACGGCTTGTTAGGAATCCCCGCGCCAAATACAGACGGCAAGAGGAGCCACGATGACAGTAAGGACAGGATTTAATTATAACAAAGCTCAGAGTTGCTGGAAAGCCAAAACAGAGAGGATGTGAAAAATGAGCCTGTGATGAGTTTTCTTTTTAGAGTTCTGGAAAAAAAGATGGGATTTAACTCCAGATTCTCCATCTTGGTCATATATGTCCACTGTTTGTACTTGAACTTCATTCAAAACATCATATAGTTTTCACTCTTTAACTTTATGTTAAGTATTAAATACTGCTAAAACTAATAATTAATTTATGCTGCCATGTAGTGGGAGTCGGGAAGGGGAAGAAAGTCTTGAACAAAATAGGGGTTCGTAATTTTTGTAATGAATGAATGCCCTGGAAATCCATCAGAACAATCTGAAGTCAAGTTCACTGAAAAGTCTACAGACACTTAAAAGTATTTATCATATGCTTTAATACTACAAATGGATGAAAAAATAAAGCTTGCCTAAGAGAAGTGGTTCCAAAATGTAGCCCTGAGGTACACCACAAGTTAAGTTAGTTTCTTCGTAGGACCATTTTACCTATGCTTCTCAATAATAGAGTTTCTTTCAATTAATTACTGGATCAAGTCAAAAACAAGCAAAAACAGATTCCTGTTATTATGTTCGCAAATAATTTCTTAACCATTTTATGTAGTGAATCCTCACACAAAAAACAAACACAAAGTGTTTGCTACTTTTGAATTCCCTCCTCCTCGCTGTGTTGATCCAGGTGACCAGGAGAGCTGTCGGCACAGCGTGGACTCCCAGGGCAGCGCAGGCGTCCCGAGAAAACAAATGAGAGTCGAACACTTCTCCACAGCCGCACAACATCTGGACTGTGGGTTTGATCGTCATCACTACCCGTCGGATTCCTTCAGCTCCACCTCAAGCAGCAAGGCAGAGCAGGTAGCAGTGAAGAATAAGTCTAAAGTTATGTTTACTTCAGTCTGAAAACAGGACAGAGACATTTCTGTACGCTCTTTCTTATTATTTCAAATGTTATACTTGTTTGTGAGGTGATGGAAATCTTGTCACTGAAATTTGCTTGCGCTCACGTTGAGGCAAAATTTAGGCCACTATATCTAATCCCTGTCTGTCATCTTTAGACTTTGTACCCGCTGTCGCTCATCAACGGCAATCTGGACGAGGCCAAGACCAGCCTCTCATCAAGCAGCTCTGTCATTGGACGAAATCTGTCAGCACACCCAAGCTACACTGTAGTAACCGGTAAGATACTTTAGGTAATGTCTTCTGACACATCTGAAATGTAAACTGACTTCTTAGCATCTTTTAGGCTCAGATGTTTCACTCATCCTCACCTTTTCCACATGTCAGCCTACTTCATTTTAACCCCCTGCATTGTGTTTCTTACATTAAGCATTTGTTTCCATTTCTCTCACCCACTCACTGCGTGCTGGCTCTGAAAGAGCCCCTTCAGACTCTGCCGCTCTGTCTGAAGCAGGAAATGTCCCCAGAAGTGACCAGTACGAGCCCCTCACCAAGCATGGTGGCATCCACCCTGGCTTACGTGGAGCTGCAGGCGCTGCAGAAACCCGTTTCTGTCAGCAGCAGCTGCAACGGCACCAGCAACAGCAGCAGCTCCAACTCATATCCCAATGCCTTCAACTCATTTTCCCATCATGCACCGATGTACGGGCAGTTCAGCAGTCAGTCTATCATGTCAGGTAATTCACCCATTCATCTCATTTACGTTCACAATCATAATGTAAAAAGTCTGGGTGTTTCTGGGTGTTTAGTGTGGGAAGTTTTGGGGGGGATGCTGGAGCTGAGTCACGCCCTTCATGAGCAGCTGAGACCACATGATGTTTTTAAAAACGTTCTCAGTTCACTTGCTGAAAAGAACATCTTGAAACATTTTCCAGTTACAATAACCTCACATCAGTACAACAATAACAAACATTCTGAGCAACCAGAGAATGACTGAAAGTTTCTCCAAATTACTATTGTGTTGAGTACTGTCATGATCACTTTTTCACGCTTTTTGCCTCACTCACTAAGGGCACGAACATCATTATTTTTGGAACTTTGCTGGTTTATTTGTGGCAATTATTTTCCAGGTAGGAAAGACTATCCAAAAAACATTAGTTGATCCCACACAGATTTTCTCTGTTTTCACTTTATTGTCACTGAAATGATTCCGATCATAAAATAAATTGTAACATAAGGCAAATAATTTGACATAATCCAATGGAGTTTTCAAATTATGATTTAATTTATTAAGGGAAAATGATCAATCCAGACCCACATGATCCTATATAAAATATATTAATGGTGACAACCAGGAATAGCATGTTCTTATTTGCAGGGTTTGAGTTTTCTTGGATGAATGGCCTGTTTAGGGTCATACCTCTTCATCTAAGTCAACTTTAAGCACAACTTTTATGCTGCAACACCAAAACCTTCTTTTTGGATTTGTATTTTTATTTGTATTAATTTTTTTTGCCATTCACAGCTGTACTTGTTGGTGTACTATGGGTCATTTTTACTGTTGCATAACCCAAGTGAGCTTCAACTTAAGGTCATAAACTGACAGCCAAAACAAAAGGAATGATTTCATCGACTCTTGAAGGTCCTGAGGCAGTAAAGCATCCTCAGATCATCACACTTCCACCCCAGTGTTTGACTGCGGGTTAGATGTTCTTTTCTAAAATGCTATGTTAGTTTTATGCCAGATACACTGGGATGCAAACATTTGAGAAAGTTCTACTTTTGTGTTATCAGTCCACAAAACATCTTCCTCATAGTTTTAGGGATCATCAAGATGGTTTTTTGAAACTTGTCTCTGTGTTTTTCATAGTCAGCAGAGGTTTTGACCTTCAAACTCTCGTATGGAGGTAATTTTTACCCAGTATCTTTCTTCCTGTTGAAGCTTGAATACTGACAATAAGGTATAGAGGGTGATAGATGTTTGTTTTTAACCCTTTCCAGATTGATTGACAACATTGAATTTTTGAATTTCTTAAAACTAGGCCATGTTGTTTTACTTTTTAAGATCTTTTATCTTACTTCAGACATGTTGCAAATTAAGTAATTTCTTGATTCCACATCTCAATCAGTTAGAAGTAAATGGGTGATATTAATTAAAATATTTGAAAAACTGCATTTTGGATTTACTCAAATTATATGTTTTATATTAAAGTAGTTTGATGATCATAAATAAAAGCTAAGACAGAAGAAATCCACAGGAGGGAAAATATTTTCGTTCACTGAAAGTATCGGCACAAATGTACAAAAAATGCCACTAATATCTTTGTTGAAAGAAGTGTTCAACTTCTTTAGCGAAGTTGAACACAGTTTTTGTAGCCATTAAAAGCCTTCTGACATATTTCTAGAAAATGATGAGTTTATTTTAATTTACTGCTTAGTTTCCTGAAAGTCACTTGGCTTTAAAGCACAGGTCACAAATGTTCAATAGAGCTGAGGTCAGTGGTTTAGGCTCCAGAAGCTTAATATTAGCTTAATTTAATCATGCTAAAAAAAAATGTTTTTTGTGTGTGTTTGGGATCATTTTTCTGCTGGAACATCTAATTTGTTTGAATTTTCATCCTTCAATACTGCAAAACAAACATTCTGTACCAACTTCAAGTTTGAGTTCTTGATACGTAGATATTGCATTTACATTTAGGCCTACACTGATGTTAGCATATTTTGGCTGAACACATCTTTAGGCTTATGGTTGAAAAGATTTGTATCACTGCTGCCTTTTTTTAAGCAAGAGGGTTTTTCTGCAAAGAGTTTGCTTGTTCTCCCTGTACATGTGTAGTTTTGCTACAGTAAGCTCCCCTTACTGTGCAAAAACATGCATGTTGGGTTAATTACTCTCTCTAAGCTGCTCTTAAGCTGCAAATGAGAGTGAATTTGTTCATACATTGAAGTTTTGTCTTGTGTGTCTCTGTGTTGCCCCGTTTTAGGCTGCCAACCTGGAGAAGTCAATTTTGCAATCATGTTTACTTTATCGCAAAGCACAACAGTGAAATGAGGATTTTTTTTATATATATAAATTTAATCTCGCTACCAAATCTTTTGCCCTGTTATATAATTTATTTTAAAGAGAAGTTGGGGAATTTGGTGGTAGTTTTTATTCTTCATTCCAGCACTTTGTGAAATGCACAAGCAGCAAATTATCCAAACAACGTGATGATATGTCTTGTCATTTTGTCTAAGGAGGTCGCCATTTATCTCACGTTACAATGAACATTTCCCTCGCCTACGTTAGCAGCTGCAAATTTCAGTGAAGTCGGAAGATGCCGATTTGGATCTTGTTTCTTGATTGGTGTCCTCTATGTTCATGAAACTCATTTCATTGTTCACAGGAATGATCAGATTCCACTTTCCATTCAAAGTAATGTATCCGATCTTGGTCTTACCAAGTTAGAATACTCAATTTTATCAAACTAACTTATTTAAAAGGAAAATCTTCCGGTTTTCTCTTGCATAAGCATGCCACCAAGGGAAAAAACCCCATCTCAAATAAATTAACTGTCCTGTTATGTTATGTTCGTTTCTGAGGTACAGCAATAATGTTGTGGGTCAATTTGACCCATGGAGTGTTTAATCATGCAATAGTGTCAGAAACCAAAAAATTCCTCCAAAACATTTTTGTATCTGATTATTAACTCCAACACTAACCATTTCAATCAATATTTGTGCAATGATATTTTTTTTATTTATCAGAAATTAAGGATCAATGACGACAACCATTTACTCATTTGGACATAAAAAATGGAGTTTACATTTATTATGTCCACTGAAAAAAACCTAGACACAAAGCAGTTTCCTAGTGAAGTAAAGAGAATAGTGAGAAAGTGGGCTTGTGTGTGTCGGGGTGTGCATGTATGTGTGTGGTGTGTTGTGTTTGTGTGTGTTTGGTGAAATGTGGTTCATAGCTGCAAGGAAACATATAGAATTGGAAATTTTTTTTATCTTTTGTTGCACTTCAACTTGACTGCCGGGTCAAATTGACCTGAACAGTATCTATGTAAAAAGTAGACGCAGGGGGGGTTACAAATCTGTAAAATGAATAAATTTTCAATTTATATGTAGAGTGCACCTATTAAGACAAATAGAAAAAGTTTCATGCAAAAAGAAAACTTACTGTAAGGATACTCAGTGGGGACCCGGAAATGCAAACACACACAGGAGTACGTAAAAGAAAAAACAAGTTTAATAAAATTTTCAAATTCAGGTTGTTGCTTAGGATGAGGTCATCAAACACAGCACTGTAGAGCAATGGACGGGTGGAGCAGAGAAACCAAGGGTCTGACGACAAGGAGGTGCAGGTAACCAGGTTGAACAGGTTACTGTAGAAGCAATAAAGATCTCCACAAGGAGACTTTGATGATAATCAGGCAGAGGTCATACACAGGAGGACAGAGAGAGCAAACTTAGCTTGAGGGGCAGGCAGTACTCGGTGGTCATGAGGCAGAGCTTGGGTCAAGGTCCAGAAATTCAGAACAGAAGGGATCCGTGAAGGGCTTGGGTCAATCCGTGGGCAGAAAAGGGTCGTAGAAACACTGAAGGCTTGGAAGGAAACGTTGGATCTCTACTGGCTCATGGCTGTCGATAATCTGGCAAGGAGGCAGAGGCTGAGAGGTGTTTAAGTAGGGCGGGGCCCAGGTGGAACAAGTAAGTAATCAGGCGTGGCAGGTGAACTGAATGAGTGTTTAAACACAGCATGGACAGGACAGAACATGAATCTTGACAGTACCCCCTCCTCAAGGTCCGGCTCCAGAAGGACCACCTGGCTGGTCAGGATTGGATCGATGAAACTTCCTGATAAGGGACTTGTCCAAAATATGTCAGGCCAGCACCCAGGATCGCTCCTCTGGCCCGTATCCCTCCTAGTCCACCAGGTAATGAATGGACCAACCCCAACGTCTGGACCGAAGGAGACGGCGCACAGTGTGAGCAGGGCCTCCATCGATGATCCGGGCGAGAGGAGGTGGTCTGGAGGACGGTACCAACCATGAAGTGAACACAGGTTTGACACAAGACACATGAAAGGTGGGACAAACCCTGAGAGTCCTGGGGAGGCAGAGCCGAACAGCCACAGGGTTGATCACTTTGGAAGTTGGGAAGGGTCCTGTGAAACGAGGGGCGAGCTTGCGGTTTTCAATCCGCAAGGGAATGTCCTTGGTGGATAGCCAGACTTTTTGTCCTTTGAGGTAGGTGGGTGCTGGAACTCTGTGACGACTGGCAAATCTGGAACATAAAGCAGAGTTCTTCAGAAGAGCCCTGCGGGCCTGACAGCAAACTCTGCAAGCCTTGATGAACTCTGTAACATCTTGTATCATAGTTCCCCACCAGAAACAACTCCTGATCACAGATAGGGTCTTAGTGACTCCCGGATGACAGAAAAGTCTAGACTCATGACAAAATGACAGTACCTCAGGTATTAGTTGCTCAGGGACAAATAGTCGATCTGTAGGACAGTTCTCAGGGATGTGGCTTTGCTGATTGGCTTCTCTTATTTTCTGCTCCAGCTCTAGCTTGGAAACTGCTAGCTGCACTGATGTGGGGAGCACATAGTCCACCTGCTTTGCCAATTGCTCATCCTCCATAGTCTCATGAAGCCTGGAGAGTGCGTCTGGCTTTGCATTCTTACTCCCAGGTCTGTAAGACAGTGAAAAATTAAAGCGACTGAAGAACAAGGCCCACCTGGCTTGCCTGGGGTTGAGTCTCCTTGCTGACTTGAGGTACTGCAAATTTTTATGATCAGTCCAAACCACAAAGGGTTTCTTAGCTCTCTCAAGCCAGTGCCTCCACTCCTCAAGTGTCAGCTTGACTGTCAGCTGTTTGCGGTCACCAACACCATAGTTGGCCTCTGCAGAAGACAGCTTTCTGGAAAAGAAGGCACATGGGTGAGTCTTTCCATCAGTGCACTTCTGACTGAGTACGGCTCCCACCCCTGAGTCAGAAGCATTCACTTCAACAATGAATTGGCGGGAAGGGTCCGGTGAGCGGAGGACAGGAGCAGAGGTGAACACCCTCTTAAGGTGATCGAAGGACAGTCTTACCCCAAATGAACTTGCACTTAGATGAGGTAAGGGCATAAAGTGGAGAGGCCACGGAGTTGAAATTACGGATGAACCTGCTATAAAAGTTTGCAAACCCCAGAAACCTTTGAAGTTGTCTGCGGTTTTGTGGGTGGGGCCAATTCTTGATGGCATCGGTCTTGCTGGGGTCCATGGAAATCCTGTTAAGAGAGATGATGAAACCCAAGGATGAAGTGGATGGTTTGTGAAACTCACACTTTTCTGCCTTGACAAATAGGTTATTCTGCAGCAGATGGAGAATGACAGAACGAACATGAGCTTGATGGGCTGTGAGATCCTTAGAGAAAATTAAAATGTCATCCAGATAAACATAAACAAAACGACCGACCATGTCCCTGAGGACATCATTGACAAGTGCTTGGAACACTGCAGGAGCATTAGACAGGCCAAAGGGCATTACAAGGTATTCATAATGTCCTGTTGGGGTGTCAAGGACACCGTATCAAGGGTGTCCTTGATATGGACCAGATGGTAGGCATTTCTAAGATCAAGCTTGGTAAAAGCTGTAGATCCCTGTATCAGGTCGAAGGCAGTGTTCATTAGGGGAAGTGGGTAACGATTTTTGACAGTGATGTCATTCAATTCTCTGTAGTCAGTTCTGGGTCTTAAGGAGCCATCTTTTTTGCCCACAAAAAAGAAACCTGGACCAGCTGGGGAGGAAGAAGGGTGGACGATACCTGCCTTGAGTGCGTCACTGATATAATCCCTCATGGCCTTACCCACAGGGCCAGAGAGAGGGTATAGACGGCCTCTGGGAGGAAATGTACCAGGAAGCAAATCAATTGCACAATCGTAGGGCCGATGAGGTGGAAGGGAAGCGGCTTGATGCTTGTTAAAGACCTCCCTAAGGTCATGGTAAACAGCAGGTACTTTGGATAAGTCGGGGTAGGTCTCCTGTCCACAGATAGGGACAGAACAGGGGACAGAAGCAGCTAAGAGGCAAGTGGAATGGCAAGATGGTGACCAGCCCAACAACTTGCCCTTAACCCAGTCAGTGTGGGGGTTGTGTTTTCTTAACCAAGTGGCCCCCAAAATGACAGGGAGGTCAGGGGAATTTATCATCAGAAAGGAAATGAGTTCATGGTGATTCCCAGAAATACTGGACTTAATGGGACCTGTTTCATGGGTGACCTGATGAAGTACATGTCCATCAATTGCCAAAACTTCAAGATGCTTAGAGGTGGGGAGGAGTTGGATGCCAAGAGATTCAGCAAGACCACAGTCCATGAACTCAGTGTCTGCTCCTGACAACTTCCAACTATTTTTAAAAAAAATTTAACTTTAAAACGCATCAATTTGACCCCCAACATAACAGGAGGTTAATAAAATACTAACAATTATTATGACTAACATGTCCAGGTGTTTACTAGTGCCAGTGTGAAATGTTATAGGATTACAGGAGGTTTTGAACTTGCACAAGGTTGTTTTTGAAAGCAACTTGAATAAAAGCATTAACTTAGTGAATACAGTGTGTATGTTTTGGGAACTTACTCTCCAGATTGGCCGATTCGCCACAATAAGACATAACTGAGATTGTTTTATTTTTGTTGTTTCAGGGCGTGACATGGTGAGCTCCACCCTGCCAGGTTACCCACCCCACATCCCCTCCGCGGCCCAGACAGGATACTCCTCCTCTGCTATTACAGGAATGGTCGCAGGTAAGCTCCACAACCCACAGAGGGGCATTTAAAGTAAAAAGAAGTAAACAACAAATGAGTCACGCAGGTAGAAGAAATGCAGGAAGAGAAGAAAACGTTGGATGGAGGTTTGTAGATTAACAGGGAGGGAGGCTGAGTTAATCAGTAGCCTTTGCCAGGGTGGTGATCTGTGTACATGTGAACGCGGGTGCACACAGGCCCGGGGGGTACAGAGAACAGGCTGGGGGGTTCCGCCCTGCTGCTCACACCCCCCATCCAGACACTCCTGACCACATATCGCCATGGGAACCAGGGGGCCCAGCAGGGAGATGCAAGCAAGGGTGGGCGGGAAGAGATGTGAAGTCTGGATCCAAACCGAAGAGTAGGAGGTCTTTGTTGCGTGTGTGTGTGCTTGTGTGTGTGATGTGCCTTTATATTTGAAGTCTGCCCTCCGAAGCGCGAAATGAGAGGGTCTGATTTATTATTTTTCTGGTGGGCTCACAGTGAGGAAGCGTTGATACACAATTACCGAGTGAAGGAGGAGGGGATGTGTAGAGGGGTGAGGCAGAAGGAAGAGGAGAAGGAGGAGGTGGGGGCTCAGGGCTTCATTCCAACCAACATAATTACCAATTAGATATTGGAATGTTATAAAAAAAAAGAGAGAGAGAGAGAGAGAGAGGAAGAATGAGTGTTAGTGAAGCTAAAGCAGGAAGTGCAGGACGAACAAAAGAGGAGGACGTTTCAGAGGGCAGCGACTGAACGATGCGAGTGGCTGAGCGCTGCAGAAAAAAAGGGCGCGGAGGCTGGGTGTGTGCACGCACCGCTGGGCTGAGGGATTTCACCCTCAGCCATCCACCTGCACCGCAGATTAATGGTTTACATGCTGCACTAACTGCTGGTGAATTATGAGCTAAGCTCCAGCAGTTGCTGGCACGCAGACAAACAGCTCGACTCTGCAAAGCATGTCCCCTCCTCGCCCTTTAATAACAAATGTCTTCATGAATTTTATCTGCGAGATGTGTCTCCTGACACCATTTTTTTCAATTATTTTCTAGCAGGTGCAGACTACTCGGGTCAGTCCTACGGCCATTCGCCCTACACCTCCTACAGCGAAGCCTGGAGGTTCACCAACTCCAGCATATTGGGTAAGCAGAAGAAGACTCTGACACCGTTGTGCAATATTTCTTGTTATGCATTATTGGTTAGCAAGTTGAAAATGACCTCTACTATACGCAGTGGTTTGATTTTTTTTTTTTTTTTTTTCCTGTTCAAGCAAAGAAAGTCATGATTTTCCTTACATTTAAGGAGGATCACCTCTGCTGACCTTGTGATGCAAAAACATTAAAGCATGATTTGAATTTAAATGAGCAACTTCCAGAAAATTGAGCCCACAATGCTTTGGTCACATGTTCCATCAGGCCATTTTGGTCCTTGTGGAAAAAATGTGTCAGGACATTAATTGCTTGAGGTGTTTTAACAAAGTGACAATTTTTTTTGTCTTGATGTTTTTTTTATTTTAAGTCTTCAACTTTATTTTTACAATAATATCACATCACCGCTGCCAGACGGTTTTAATACTTTGCCAAAAATAAATAAATTAAGCAAATCTGAAAAGATTAAAGTAAACACAGAAAGAAACAAAATTTACAAAATGTCAGATTGGTTTAATGTAAATGCTAATGCAAATATGTCATCTATAGATTGTGCCTCTCAAAGCTTACATCCAAACTTTGGCATGGAGCAAACATACATAAACACTCAAGATATTTTATTGGGATTGCATGTTGTTTATTTTGTGTTTATCTGTGAAGTGGAAGAAAAGTTACATATTGTTTACAAAAATGCTGCAAGTGGTTGATTGCCATTGTATTTAGCACACTTTCTCCTGCAATTAATAAAATCCAGTACAACCAATGCCTTCAGAAGTCTCTTAATTAGACTCTGGAAACCATTTAAAAGAGAAGCAGCCGATAGGTCCATGATAACTCTGGAGGAGCTGTGGAGAACCATGGCTCAGGTGGAACAGGAATCCATGTTTAAATTACCCTCTGAGAACAGCACAGAGAAAAACTCTACTCTTGTGACATGAGATCAAAACATAGCTTTTGACCTGCAAGAAAAACGTTGTTTATGGGAAGAAATTGATGCCCTGAACATATGATTCTCGTGGAGAAACCTGAAAGTAGTAGCATCATGCTGTGGGGATGGAAGAAAATGCATTAGAGTCTGCAAAAGACTTAAAGGCTGAAGTAAAGGTTCACCTTCCAGCAGTACAACAGACCTAAGCGTAATAACGAAGCAGAAAAGGAATTAAATGCTTTGTATCAAAGTACATTCCAGTCAGGTCAACATGTAGACTTTATTCTAACTAAGAAACTGTGGCAAGACCTGAAAAAAATGTGCATAAATGTCAATCTCTGTTTTTTTATATCCATGTATTATTTTTTTCCACTTCACACTTATGCTGAAAGAAATTAAATCTGAAAGAAATATAAGGAGTGTGAAAATTTTTTTCACATACCTTACCTTAGAGATATTAAAGTAAATAAACAATAAAATGGGAAAATAAGTTGTTATTAAACACAATGCACTGTTCCTCTGCTGCAGGAGTTTGGTTATGAAGAAAAATTCAGCATCACAAGCTGAATACTTGCAATGTACAAGATGGAGTTCACATTCAAACCACAGACACTGTAACCAGACTCTGACTTTCTGCTGGCAAATGTTTCCACAGCCGTGAACAGCTCCCGCTCTCTGTGTCTCCCTCCACAGGCTCCCCCTACTACTACAGCTCGGCCTCCCGCACAGGTCCCCCCTCTGCAGCCGCCGCCTACGACCATCTCTAGTCCCACGCAGCTGCAAGCCAAGACGCTTTGAAGCCAGACTGAGAAACGTAGCTAAAGTGGACAGATGTGATCCCGGGACCATGAGAGGCAAAGCTGGAAACTCTGCTGGAGGAATAATTGTTTCTCGTACCCTTTTTATGGTCTGCAACCTCTGATTTTATTTATTTGTCATGACTGATGCCACCATGCAGGGTGACTGATTCATGTTTACAAACTCTTTCTGGGCATGTTTTCAGCTCGACTGTCCATTCATTTCAACTGAAATCTCTTTAAACCTGTTTTCTGGCCAAAGACTTTTTCTTTTCTGGCACATGTACAACTTGATTCAGCAGTGCAAGTTTATTGTTTGGTGATATGCAACCTCTGCGAACTAAACTATGCCTGATTTGTTTACATTGTGGATGTGTTTTCCCTCTTTTTTAACTGGAAATGTTAAATCCAGTGATAATATGAAGTCCTGCTGTTGGTCTGTACCTGCTTGTGGATTCTCTGTATAGACAAACACTCTGAATCAGAATTAGAGCAAAAATATCGACTTTAAAAACATAATGTCCATCATAGAAAATTCAAGGAACTCTCCAGCGATGTACATAGTGTAAATGATGAATTACCTATGGGAAGGAGATTTTGCTCTGCGAATAAATGATGATCTGGGAGGGATGTAAACAATAAGGCTGGAAACACATTTGTTTTTGCTTCAACTGGTTTTAAGTTTGTTGTCATGCTGATGTTCTGATGTTTGGTAAAAATGGTGACTATTTTTTCTTATACTGTTATTAATAATATTGCAGATGTAAATATTGATTTTTTTAAAGAAATATTTTAATTAAAAGCATGACAGACTGCAATTTTCACGTCTCCATCATCATTATTATAATTATTTACATTTTTTTCCAGTTTCGTTTTTTTTTTTTTTTTTTTTGCAGTTTTTCCTTTTTTAATAGGACGAGATCAATGATCCTGAAAACGCGCATCTGTCTAATTTATTTTTTCTTTCCCTTTTTTTTTATTTTTTTATTTTCTGCATCATGTAGTTTTATTTGCAATCATTCCGTCCCTGTTTGCGGCCTCATTATCGCAGCGCGTTAACGAGGCCACGGTTCGGCGGCGCCGCGGCCCACCTGGTGCCACCGAGAGGACGCAGGAGGCGCACGGAGGACTCCAACTTCAGCGACCCCCACGGACAGCATGAGTTCAACACTCAGTGCTTCCTTTTTTTGTTTGTTTGTTTACTAATTTAAAGTTGGAACTAAGATGCATTTTTAAAACTTTTGACTAGTCTGTTATTGATGAAAAATACAGGTTTTCAGGCAGCTAATTAACATAAAATAGACTATGGGTGTAAAATGTTAGACCACATGCCGAAGTCAGCAAGTGAAGTTACGTTTGCTGATTTTTGAGGAATAGCATGTTCAAAATGTGTCACGCACACTGTAAAAACAAATGTTAATGGGCAATAGATTTTAACAATAAAAGATGTGTAATTTACTTAGTAGAATATTAATCTATAAATGTAATATTCAGCATTCAAGTTAAATTACAAAAAATATTGATAGAAAACATTAACTACCTTAACCTTACCTAAATATTTTTGATCACAGAATGCTTGCTCATTCATTGTAGCCTTATTTGTTAATACTGGTTGTGTAAATGACAGATTATATCAGCGTAAAAGATAAGAACTTTCATAGTAAAAGATCAATGCAAACATGCTCTCTCTCCAAAGTTGCAAAAAACAAATTGACGTCACTCTGTTCTCCTTCCTGTAGTTTAAAAGTCATCACAAATCTTTCCTGACACATTCTGAGGAGAACAGTTTCTGCTTTGATGTTTAAGAAACTGGGTGTTTCTGCAGTGGGAGAGACTTGTGGAAAGCAAACTTTCTTGAATTCTTGAAACATGAAATGTACCGACTTGAAAGAACTTTGTCTCGCCGCCTCAAGCAAATGGACAAATCTATATTCTTGCGACTCTAATAAGTTTCTGTCTTGCAGCAAGAATGTTAGTTTCAATACCACTTTTACTAGCCTAGCATTAAGCTAAGTCAAACCTGCTAGCAAGCTAAGTAACCAGGAGGCAGTCAATGGAAACTGACACAGAGCAGAAATAGTTGCTCTGTGTCCCTCTCTGGGCCTATTAGTGAGGAGGTTTCGGGCCACAGTGCTTCTGGTGCTTCACAGTGCCGTTTCCCTGGGGTTTCCAGGGAAACGGCTGATGGAATAAGGTTAAAAGTTTGTATCCAATTGCAATTAGTTTAGAAAGAACATTAATGCTAAAGCTAAATTTGCTAACTCAAGCTAAACATGGTAACCGGGAGTCAATAATTGATGAAGAGCAGTAAATCTTAGCTGTAGCTAAAAAAAAATTTTCATTGCTGTTTCAGTGACATTTTATGACTTAATCGTAAACTGACTCAATTGGTTTCTTTTTAGCATCGGAGGATAAATCTAAAAAGCAATATTAGTAAGAACTTAACTAATTACGTCAATTGTTGTTTATAGTTGCCAGCCACCTAAAACGTTGTAGATGTTGGCTGCACATTAGCACAGCTGGCAGCACTGTAGCCTTGCAGCAACGAGGTCTTGGGTTTGAATCCTGGCCTGGGTTCTTTCAGCATGCAGTCTGCAGGTTCTCCACGTTGGGTTCTCTCTGGGTACTTCAATTTCCTCCCACAGTCCAAAAGTAAGATTGCTAGGTTTATATGAATATTGTAAATTGCTGTTAGGTGGGAGAAAGGATGAGTGAGTGCAGAAAATGAAGGGGTGGGCAGGTTGATGCCTCTTAGTTGTTAAACTTGCATATTTTCTACTTCATCAAAGAAAATTAATGCAGATTCTTACATAAATTTTATGAGTTAAATTCTAATCAGGGTGATTACTAATCAAAACTATCTACTCAGCTAAAAATATTTATTCAGGACGATATATATTTAGTCATCTTCCTCATGTTAAAAAAAAGTCCAATCTTCTAACTGAACGAAATTTAAATTCAAGTCAATTTGTCGTAAAAAGGCAACAAGATTCTTCAGGGGTCTATAGGGTATAAATGTGAAAATTCATTAGACAGATAAAAGGAAAAAAAAAAACTCATTGTGATTTATGCTTGGGATTTATTCATCAGGATTTATGAAACAAACATTTGGACCTTAAATTGTTTAAAATGTATAGGAGTTTAGGTTTGTTTTCTGATTAAATAGGATATTTCTTAATTTGTCTTTCTTCTCCATGATGTCAAATATGCTGATGGAGATCAGATCGAGAGTATTTCTGCTCATTTTCTTGACTCGCCTTCCATATGCCTTCTTCTGCAGTCAGCATGCACTTCAAACATGAGCTGCTCTTCAACCCATTGTTTCCCATGAGTCCAGTCACACTCATTCCATTCAGGAAGCTTCTCAAGCATGAACGAAAACACACATGCGTACACGTCCAAGTATTCCCATGTAAGTACCGAAGCAGTTTTCAAGTGTGCACATTTTCCTTAGATAGTCAAATACATGTTTGCAGACATTAAACATTAAACATTAATGGCCCTTCATGCCGAAAGAGTTAAAAGGAAAACATCACACTGCTGCTCACATACATGAGTCATGGCAGAAATAGCTGCTCTGTGTCCCTCTCTGGGCCTATTAGTGAGGAGGTTTCGGGCCACAGTGCTTCTGGTAATGAGCCCGCCAGCACAATACAGGCAGCGGGCCGGAACAGCTGAGGGCAGACAGCACTGGCAGGACGGGGCGACTGGGACTGCCTACATTTAGCACAGAGCTACACTGACACTACGTTCACGTGTGAGGTGCAGAGACAGCGAGTCTGTCTCATGTATGGGTCCGTTTGTGTGATACAACAGCGCCCGTGGCCCGTTTTTAGAGACGAGCCACAAAAACGGTGCCACCGGGGCCTCCCTGGAGAAATAAGTGCCAGAAAGGCAACAGAGGAGTGTGGAGCAATCAGTGGGATGATGGGCTTGGGTTGTCCTGCACCAGTCATCCAGAAAGTTCTCCACTTTATGCGCTGGTCCAAGATGCAGGCCAAGCAATTCGGTCCAGTGAAAAAGCATAATGTTCTCTGGGAATGCTGCAGTAACAACCTGCCCAGTTTATTTCCCTCTTTGTTTTGGCTCTTGGAGATACACAGATTGTGTTTACAGGCAATTTTAGGTGAAATATGCCTGATAGTTTTACAGCTTGTGTTCCCCCTTATTAGAAATCAATGGTTTTTCATTTCTATCACAAGCAAAGATAGAGACATTCGCTAGCTACTGAGCTCTTCGGCAATTTTGAAAACCCACCAAATGGACAAAGTTACTTTTCATCTCAACTACAGTATGTGGCAAAAGTTTTAATATCTTCAAACCTTTGTACATTTTGTCACCAAACATCGTTACATTTTAGTGCATTTTATTAGGTTTACATCTTCTTGATTGAGGCAAAGCAGCGCACAATTGTGAAATTGAAGGAAAAGGATGAATGTTGAATATTTTTACAAGTAAAAATCTGAGAGCAGTGGAAATGTATTTAATTTGTTCATTTGTAGAATCACTTTTTATTGCAGTTATAGCTGTAATTACAGCTATAACTTTTATTACAAAAGTTATAGCTGCTTTCCTCGTGTAGAAACAATCTCTTTTACCCATTATTATTGGACGGAGACTTTTCCCTGCTGAAGAATAGCATTCGGACAGAATGATGCTGCCGTCACCATGTTTTGCAAAAGACATGGTATGTCTGAGGTGTTTTGTTTATTGCATGAAAGCCAAAAAGTAAAATTTTTGGTAATATTTTTAGTCCTAGTTTGCCAAAAGCCTCCACAACTTGTTTTTTTTTTTTGTTGCTTTTTTTAGGTTTTAAAGGTTTTAAAAGTAGTTCAAGATAACTTTTGCATTACTGCGGAGAAAAAAACCCAAGAAAGAACATTGAAATCTACTCATTTCTCTTTTTGCAACATGTCCAACATCCTATCACACAATCACTTGTTAGCATGTGCTGGACCTCTTTTGGACAGACAAAGGATGTTTACTTTACTTTAGAAACATTACCATTAGGAAAATATCATGTTGAGTTTCCTTCGTCTAAATTTGCCCCAATTAAACGTTATTTTCTAGAAAAACCCAAATCAGAGAGCATGAGCTTGAAGCACCGCCGCCATGAGCCGACTGCTCCTCTCTCAAATTTCAAGACGCTATCTGATCCGGCGTAAAGCAGCTGAAACAAACGTGCCAGTCAAACGGAGCACAGTGGTCAAACAGAGGGTGTTCCTGTGCACAGGCAGGTGCTCTGTGCCTATTAAACAACGCTCAGAGCCTGCAGGCAGGAAGCTACTGTTGACTGGAAGACATCAAGAAAAACGCACCTTTCAAAGCACACACACGCACACATTGAGGTGGATAAACTCTTCCAGGTATCAGGTACCGCCCCGAGGGAGAGAGTTGACCTGTGAAGACCTGAGGAGTCAAGCACACCCTTCATTGAGACACACATATTGATTTTACAGACTGATCTGTGAGTAACACTGCAGATTATACATTAATCAAGTGACGCAAGAACATATGAACATATCGCTGTGTGTGAATGAAGGCTGGTGGTTGAAAAAAAGGTAATGTATGAGTGAAAAGATGACACAAGATAAGATGGAGGAGATTAGACGTCAAGCATTCACTTTGCTCCAACAGTTGCTTTAACCCATGAAGCTCTGACCTGAAGGCCCCGCCGCTGCGTGTTTACCGTGCATCTACAAGCTGCTGCGTCCGCATCTGAAGACTGCAGTCTGAGCCGTGAGTGTGTGAGTGTGCGTGAGTGTGTGTGTGCTGGGAGAAAAAAAAAGGGCAAAAAGAGGTCATGCATTGAAATGCCCTCGAGCAAAGCCTTAACTCCTCTCTAGAGGCTCGATCTGTTGCCAAAACGCAAACATTTGTGGACGTTTTTTTTAACAGGATCTGAGAGGAAGAACATTTAAAATGATCCTAACTGAAGCTTCAGGAATGTTTCTCAATCGAAGTACGAATCAGTTCTCCCGTCCAGATTTACATTTTTGAAGAAAGTCCACAGGAAGTCCAGTAGAGTTTCCCCGTTTTCTCAGATTACAACACACAAAGGAGTCAAAGAGGAAGGTAAAATGACACATGCTGTTTAAACGTTTTTACAAATAAAAATGCGAAAAGTCTGCACATGTATTCAGCTCATTACTGCAAGTCTTTCATAGAGTGTCTCTATCTTGTTTGCCCAATTTTCTTTGTGAAATAGCTCACGCTTCAACATTCTCATTTAGATTTGGGACTGAACTTTTCGTTAAGTGGATATCAGATGAGAGCTGGAGTGAATAAGTGCAGCATCAATGTCATCTAGAATAGATGAGGCGAGTCTGAGTGAAAAAAACAAACCACTTGAAAGAACCAAAGAGAGATTTTAAGGAGCCTCGACAGTGAAGAACACTTCACAGGAGCAGGAGTCAAGAGCAAAGAGAGAAAGACGATAAACAAGAAAAACCAAGGATGAGATCATTTTTGTCCTCAGAGGCATGAAATCAAGTGTTCATTCACACAAAAGATGGAAAGCAACAAATGGAGCATGTTTTTTTTAAATTTGGTCTTATTTTCTAGTGTTTTTGGCAACAAGAGAACAATTTTTAAAGCCACATTAAGGCATAGCACTGCCTAAAGTGAACAGCTGCATAGGGGAAAAATAAAAGAGAGGAACAAAAGAGAAACTGTGTTTTGAAACAAGCCACTAATGATCCCAACTTGAGCTCTTGGCTTTTTAATTGCCCACCCAGGCCTGACTGAGTCGCCCAGAGCTTGAGAATGGAGCAGCGCACACAGAACAAAAGCAGCCCGGTTCCAGGGACGAGTCGCCCTCTGAACCCGGCAGCTAACGCAGCCCCTGCTGCTCAGGCCCGGCGTTATTGTTGCTGCAGATCAGGAGAGCGATGGCTCTTCAAAGGAACAAGGCCACCAGCACCACTGCTGAAGTCATGCTCTGCAGGCCAAGTGAGAAGAGCTTTAGGGCCAAATTGGCACATTCAGCATTAACTGTGGCACAGACAATTAATAAACTCTTCTATTTGAAATCAGAGAAACAATTCATGTGGCCTACAAGTAAATTTTTTTCTGCCATTTGTTTTTGTTTTTGTTTTTTTGCTCTTCACATTCCTGTAATGAACAATGTTCTTCACAGGAACATTGTGGAGAACATAGGAGTGATATTTGTGAACAAAGAACAAATATCACTTCTATCCTAGGAGTGAAAACACCTAGGATAGAGTGTTTTCACTCTACACTAGGATAGAGTGATATTTGTTTTCACTCTAACCTAGAGTGAAAACAAATAACATTATTTCCTCACAAATCTGTCCTGTTTTATCATTTATTAACCTTCTTCATTCTGTAACAGGATACCTTTCTCCAGCCATTTTGTTAATGTACAGGTGGCCCCGGGGCCACTGTCACTCCTGTGGCCAATCAGTCATTCTCATCAGCAGAATCTGACTTTATCTTAATGAGCTGTTGTTATTGTTATGGACTGAGTGTTCCTCATGACGTTTACCCACCAACAGAAAATAAATAAATAAAAATCACAAAGTAGTTGCGTGAAGTTTTGTCAGTTTTTGACACCAAAACCTCGTGTTGTGACCCTGTTTCGTATTGTTCCTGCTCTTTGCTGTGCGGCCCATTCCCATCCCGCTTCTGTATTTACTAGGAGTGTGTATGTGTGTGTTTGCGCGTTAGGTTCGGTCATTGTACTCAACTGCTGATTAACAGGCTGAGAAAACTCAAAACAGGACCTGGGTTAATGTGGTGCCATCATTTACAGAAAACAGACAAAAACGCAGGAGGTTCTACTATTTATGCTGTTTTCAGGTTACTGCAGTAATTCAAAGTTTAGGAAAGTTTTATATTTAATGTTTTATTTTGTGATGGACATTTTGACTCAAACAAATTAAATATAAAACATTAAAAAGCATTTCACATTTCACTAGTCAGTCAAATGACAAATATCCTAATTTCAAAATTTAGAATTAAAGAAAAAAATAATTCAGTTTCTGTTTAAATAGAAAAAATAAAAAAAAGAAACCAGATTTAAAAAAAAAACACAACTAATTAATTTAATCTAAAAGAAATAAAACTAAATGGAAAACAGAACATAAAAGCTAAAAAATGTAATAAGGAAAAAAAAAAACTAAAAGCATAACCAAATAAAATGAATAAAGCTCGTAAACTCTGCATTCTATATTTCCTGTGAAGACTTTATTGATTTATCTGTGAAAACTGAACCCAGATGGGCTTCACTGATCCATATTTTGCAGTTTGGGATTAGTAAGGGAATAAATGTCCTGAAGTATTTTATGTTATGTTTCTTTCTTAAATCTCGTAACATTTTCAACCCAAGTTTTTGTTTGTTTATTTTAAACACATGCTGGGTAACATGTTGTGTTACTTTAGAAGTCCTTCATTTAAACAAAGCATCTAGGAGAGAAATTCATAGATGAAAAACAAATAGTAAATCAACATTTTAACATTTTGAATAGAACACATAGAACTATATATATATATATATATTGAAAAGTGCAATACGAAAATAAAACTGAAACAGTTCTTCTTCCTGGTTCCATTTGTATAGACATGTGCTGTTCTACAGCACCCTCTTGTGGTAAACATCAGTAAGAAAGTTTGCGACCTCAAAACATTCACTTTGTCCTAAAGGAAAACATAAATGCTGGTACTACAATATATCAGTTCATAAAAAGACTTGTAAACTCAGAGAAAACTAACCAAGTTAGGTCCGATTCAATTTATGAATTGAATAAATTCATAAATTTAATACAATTTATGAATTGGTTCTGGTCTCTAACCAGAACCAGAAGAAAGTTGTGCATTTCACATTTATGTGAAAATGAACTAGACAAAGATAAAACAATTCCTGAGGGGGCTTTTACATGGATCTTTGGATGATTTTTAAATGTTTTATTTCACTAGCTGTAAAATCTCAGCGGAAATGCTTAAAAGTGCGTCTTTGGGCGCAACAATCGCTTCATGTCAGGCCTCCTTAAATCGAGGGACGATGGTCCGGCGATAAGTCCGTCTCTCAGAGATATTACGTTTGACTTTTACTATTGTCGGAGAGGTCAGCTCAAGATCCAGAGAAGGACTAGAGTAAGACCGTTTCAGGCCACCTTCATCATCGTCTTCATCCGCCATGCAGTCTCCACAGGTAGCCTTGTCAAACAGTTTCAGGTCGGCGCTGGCCAATGTATCGTCCTCAGTCTTCGGCACTCTCTTCCAGGCTTCCAGCACCTGGATGTAGGTCTCGTAGCGACACACCTGTGGTTGAACGACAAACACTGAATAACTTGTAGATCTACATACACTCATGCTTAAGCTCACACAGCAGCTCCAGTACCTCGAACTGCAGGTACTCGGCTCTGACACGGTGTTCCTCCAGATCCCTGGTTTTAGCTTTTTTGCTGTCTGGCGGGTTCTCCTGCTGATGCAACAGGTCGGCTTTGAAGGAATCCAGTTTTCCTGCGTGACACTGCAGCTGATGTTCCTACATCAGGAAAATGACAGAAAAGAGGACAAAGGTTACATTTCTGGTCTCTAACCAGAACCAGAAGAAAACAGTAAACTTAGATGTTTGTGGATGTATTGCTTTTGGGATTGTGTGTGATAGACCAACACAAAGTAGTGCAAAATTGCGAAGTGGAAGGAAGAAAATAAATGGAGAGAAGTATAAAATTAAAATCACAGTGCCTATATAACCAATTTCAAATTCCCATTTTGTTGTGTCTGCATTTGAATCCTGATGATTAAACATCTATTACTATATTAAAATGGCAGCTACAGCGTTTCTGTTCAAATCTGTGAACTGTGGTATTGTTTGGTAACTGGTTTCATTTACTTGAGTAACATTTGGAAAAAATATACTTTTAGGAGTATTTTTGCTACATTGCACTTTTTACTTTTGCTTGAGTAATTTTATTCTGAAGTATCACCACTCTTACTTCAGGATATTCTAGCCACTGTAAGCCACTTCACTGAAAGAAAAACAAACTTACTTCAACCAAAGATTCACCAGACACAAAAATACATCTGCACTTTTTTTGAAACATATTGAAAGAAATTGATTTGGAATTTTTTTTTTTGTTATTTTAAAATTACTTATTCATATAAAATTTTTCAGTTTAGTCTTGAAAATGGCAACATTTTCACAGAATGTTATATTTTGGTCTGCTTTGTGATGCAGTTTTTAATATTACATGATTGTTTTTCTTATCTTGTACTCTAGTAGCTATTTTACTAAATACTTTTTTACTTTTACTTGAGTAATTTCTTGGATGGCTAATTTTTACTTTTACTTATGTAAAAAGATGTCAAAGTAGTTCTTCTCTTACTTGAGTACAGTTTTTTTGTTCTCTACCCACCTCTGACTTTGACTGTTTGACTTCTGCATCACATTGACTAAAATATATATATTTGTTTACTGTTTCTTCAATTGATACAGAAAAGTCTGTTGCAACATAAATTGAAAAATTACACAAGCACAATTATCAAAACATAAGGTCTTTTAAAACCAAGTGATAGCAATGCAACTTGTAATTTGTTACCAAAGAAGACTGAAATGCATACCAGAGAGTGTGCAGACTTTGAGGCAGGAAGTATCGGCCTGAAGAACCTTCTCTGGGACCCGACGGCGGCGGGGAACGGAGGAGACGAGTGAAGAGCGGAAACCAAGTTGATGCGGCAGATCCATGAATTCATTTCTGCTTTGGATCTGAGAGAAAATCCACCAAACACTCCATTTGTCACCATCAATCTCTTTAGAGGAAACCTGCGGTCTTGCACACAGACACAAACATCTCGCCCTGCCGATTCTGTGCGACTTACGATGCCTGGAAGAGAAAAACCCTCCAATCGGCCGTCTGCAGGCGGAACACGTGCGGCTTCTTGGTGTAATCGTTCGCCGGCTCAGCCAGGGAGTGATGGACTCCCACCATGTCCTCGGTCACCGGATGATCTTTGCGATAATCATGCTGACACACAACACAGACAACTCAGGATCAAGTAAAAGAGCTGCATGATGTTAGGAGAATTAGGAGCTGAGTCACTGACCTTCTGTAAGTAAAGGATCATTCCCTTCAGCTCTGCAAAGAAAGGTTTCCAGGCCCGTTTCCCCCAGGGAGCTGCCACAAAACAACAACATTCAGCAGATCTATAATGACCAACGACTTGCATCACTAACATACAGATTTTAATAAAACCTGTCAAGCAACTATCAGGAATCTAAAATATTGCTGTAGCATTACTGTTATGCTCAAAAGGCACATCGAAACTATTATTGTTGATGAATAATGTTGTGAACTTCTTCCATTAGTGAATAAATATACCTATCTTGTAGAGAAATACTAATATGAGTTCAACAACTACAGATTCAAAGTTAAGTAATTGTTCATAATTAGTAATGCTAGACTAGGGATGTCCAAATTAAGGTCCAAGGGTCATTTGTGGCTCTCAGAATGATTTTATGTGGCCCACAAACACAACTCAAGATCAGTTGTTTAGGGCAAGATTTTTCTTTATACAAGGCCTTTCAAAAACAAATTGGAAAACGGGGGGAAATGTTAAATACAACTCAAAGTACATGTATTTCATAAGTCATGTTTTATGCTTTAATTTCAATTTCATGCTAAACCTGACTGCAAAAATCCATAAACTTTGGCTCTAAGGCACACTTTAGACATCTATTCATTCTGCGCTGTTGGGTGTAAAAGTAAAACTGGTCTCACTTGTACATAAGATATTGGATCTCAATGGGCCAACTCATATAAATAAGGAGTAAATAATATTAAAAAAACCCAAAATAAATTGCAGTAAAAGTATGTTTGCATTATTTATTACTAATGGTGTCAATTATGCAGCTCTTTCTGTTCTGATGCCTAAACCCAAACTTGGAACTGGTCTCTCGTCTAGGGATGTTACAAGTGAACCCGTGCCAATGCCAGCCTTTAAAAATCATTTTTCTATGTTTATACTAAAGCACAAAACACTATATAAAGTCCATCTCAATACTGCTATTCTTCTGTTTCGTAAATTGTTATGTCTAATGTGATGTAATGTAGGATATACAGTATATGTGTCAGTCCTACTTACTGCGTTTTCCGTTGATGTCGGCATGCAGCTTCCTCTGCAGGAATCCCTGTTTGACCACGGTGGCCTTTTTGTCCTGAGGAACATCCAAGAACGGGTTGGATTTTGAGCGCAGAGGAGCGTCATCTCCTGCATTTTCATCCACCAGGTTCTTCAGCTCCTCCTCATCCCTTCATCACAGGATCAAGTGAAAACATGAATGAGGTCATGTGCTGGAATCACGGATCTGGTGATGCTTTTTTGGATGGGTTACTTACACGGCCCACTCCAGTGGTTCACTCTTTATGGAATTATAAAGACTCTACAATATAAATCCACGAGAAAAATGACATCAGTTTTGATATACGAGTTTTAGAATTAGCTAGGAGAAGAAAAATTTAAATATTTTACTTTCAGCAGCTCCTTGTTGAAGTTTCCTCCCTCATTCATCCCATCCAGGTTGGTCACAAACTTAGATGAAGACATGGATTTTCCTACATTCTGTAAACGAACATGTGATTGCTTAAGCTGAACAAATCAGTGTCAAAAGCGAACTGTAGAGGCTGTTTGGTCTCACCTGCCCATGCAAGTCAGTGTTGAGAAGCATCAAAGCGCAGGTCAGAGCCAACGCGGCCCCTGAGGACATCCAAAAGAGACAGAGACAGATGTTAGACATGAATGAATCGTCCCGGCTGCGTCTTCAAGCGTGACGCGTGTCTGTCTCACCCGGGGAGGAGTAGGAGTCGGGGTTGCACTCGTGGAAGCGGTTGGAGAAATGCTGCAGCACTCGTTCTCTCTCCTGGGTCTCCCCTATCAATACGACAACCTTCAGAAAAGATCTAGGGACGAGAGCGTGAAAAAGGATTGTAAAAAAAACTGTTTCATGAAGGTGTTTCATAAGACATAAATATCCATCTGTGGTATTTTACCTGAGGGCCTGATCCAGAGTTTGGCTAAAGAAATCAAAGAATTTGAGGTATTCCTCTCCGACAGCATGACTGAAGTCATTACTAAACACGGGAAAAATATTATATATGAATATATTTGTGTCAGAAAATAACATGAAGAAGCCAAACACAAACTATTGGAGAATAGCAGATAATCATTTAGAAAAACACATGTATGTAAACTACTACCAACAAAAAGTTCTGAAAATAAATTTGACTCTAGAATATATGTATTTATATGAGTAGATTCATATCAACCTCTGATATTTGAAATACTTACACACTTAAGGATGTGATTTGAGATGCATTGTAACAATTTTAATATAAAATAAATTTATCAGCACCAAAACCATTTTTTGACACGAATGTAAGATTAAAATTAACAAGTCTTACGATTCCAAAGACAGTTTCAAATTTCTAAACTATTTCAGGCTCGAAGGTTTTAATTTTTGCAGCACTTTTAAAAAACTCAGGACATTTGACACAAAAAATAGATATATTTTACACATTGTATTTTACACATAAAACATAATGAAATATTTTTCATAAAAAACCTGAATTTAAGTTACAGATAATCATGAATAAAATGAGGATCTTATCCAAATGTCTTATTAGCTGTAGTAACAACTCACCTCACCTTTCCAAGAAACTAAAATTATATCTGGTTTATCTTAATCTTATTTTTATAGTTTTAATTTGTTGACATTTTCTTTATAGCATCAGTTATTCTACAAGCTCTTATTTATTCTAGGTCATGTCTTTATTTTGAAAAAAGGTCAATGATGAAAATCCAAAACTAAAGCATCTCTACGCTTTTGTTGACATCTAAACCAGACACAGTTTAACAAGCTATTCCAATAAAAAACTTTGATTTTTTTCATTGAAATTCCAATAAAAAACACCAAGTATTTTCATTGTAAAGCGTTCTTGTCAAGAGGCCAACAACTTTTCTGAGCTTGTGAAATGTTTCCAGATTTTATGCCATGCTCTCTCTGCCTATTGAATGTAAGAGGCTAATTTACTTCTACTACTAGTCAAGCCTGACATTTAAAAGCAAAAAATAAAATAGAGTGGGTCATTTGATTGACTTATCCTTGGCAACACTTTCATTTCAGCCAAATCAAAGAACAAATCAATAGTCTGATTAAGTGAACTTAAATGTTATTAAACTTCCTCTAAACTGACTCATCTGCCAAAACAAATGTTGAAATCTCATCAGTCAGAGCAGTTCAAGGCTTCCTTTTTAATTAATGAAATTTCCTCAGCAAGGCTTTATAAATGGGCCAGAGTACCCTGGGATCGAGTTCAGCAATTTTAGAAAATAAAACTCATGATGTTTTCTTCATCAGATGCAAAGACAGAATACATTGAGGTTTCTGCATAGCAGTAATCAGCATATTATGCTAATAAGATGTAAAGTTGAAAACCCTCTGAAAGCAGGAAGTTAAAACAGTGTTTTTTATGTGCTGATCAGAAACATTTACACACAGTCTCTTGGTCATGATTAAATAATTAAACTAAGCTAATGTTACCTCATCTGCATAAAAACACTTTAATGCTTATGCAAACCTTTAAGCTGCATAGCTAAAGAATGAAAACAAGCATTTATTGAATAATAATGAAAGTGTCTGAATGTGTGCTTACTCTTTGTCCAGATGTTTCACCACATCTGAGCGTTGGATGTTGTCCAGCTTAAACAGTTGCTCAGCGAGTCGCTGAGCCTTTTCTCTGTCCACCTTACCCCCGTTAACATAAGGCGCCACCGAATCCTCGTGTTTATCTCCGTTAGACACAACTCCTGGTGGGCTCTCACTGCCTGTAATCCCAACATCTTCAGTCTGGACCAACACCTCAGCCTCTCGGCCCACGTGGTTGGACTCGGCCTCTTCATCCCGCTGCGCAGCTTCGCTGTCAGGCGACAGCTGTTCTGTCATTTCTGACTCATTCGTCTTGTCTGAGGGTCCCGGCTGCTCAGACGAGCGGCATGTTTGCTGTGGCAGCTCATTCAGCTCTGATGGATTGCCCGCGACTGCGGACTCCTCAGCTTCATCGCAAGCTGTCTGCTCTGGTTGATCCTCTGGAGCTTCTGTTGGGGTTAACTGGTTTGGTGATGCCATCTCTGGGGACTGGTCCTGAAGCTGATCAGACTCTTCTGGATGCATCTGCTTGGGCTCCTCACTCGTTTCACCCGGTTCTGACTCTGACGATGCTCTGTCTTGGTCACACTCCTGTTGCTCTAGAGAGTTTGCCTCCTCCAGATTTGCAGGGTCTTCTGCCCGATCTGCTGAGTTTTCTGCGCTCTCCGCTTTTTCTGCCTGCTCTTCTGACACTTCCTCGTTGTTATCCTCGGACTCTGACAGCTCAGGATCCACTTTCTCCTCCACTTCTTCACACATTTCTTCAGGCAGCACAGAGAGATCGTCACCTAACTGATCCAGTGTCTCTGTGTCTTTCTTGTCCTCTGAATGTCCACTGTCCTCTGGAAGCTCTTTCGGCGTATCAGCAGGTGTGCTTAGTCCAGTGTTGTCAGTTTGGGGCACTTCTGCAGGTACTTCCCTAAAAGGCATCAAAACAAACATGCATAGAGAATATTTTTAAAATAGCCCAAAATTATGCAAAGGTGTGTACATAAAAGGAGAATTCAGAAATAGGAAACGCTGGTGACTCAACACTGACATCTATTTAGAAAGGTGTGAATATAAAAATGAAAAAAAAACAAACAAACACTGTGTTAAACTGGAGGAAATGCTAATGTGGCAGCCTAACTTTTAGAAACAGGATGTGATCAGTGTTCCTGTTAGAAGCAGAAGGCTTCGACTGAAACTATTATTAATTAATTTAAAGCTAGTTTTATTTATAGTGTCATCTTGCAGGCGGGTAACATACTCTGCCAACTTAAACCTGAATAGAGATCGCATTGAGCTCTACGTTTTTGTGTAATCAAGGTATAATTTTCATAAATTAACATAGGAAAAAAAACAGACAGTTCATCATTACACCATGTCGTTAGTTCTTTGGCTAGGTCAAAATGCAGAAGTGTAGTGTGAAAATGTCCTTACTGCTTGTATAGGGATTCCGAGGGGAAGTAGCAGTCAGCTAATGGAAATTAAAAGCATATGAAGAAAGAGTTTTCACCTCTGAAAGCAGTTTGCAGGTTTGAAATATTCAGCGGAGTGGTGGAAAAAAGCCGAGAAGGAAAGACATGAATAATGACTTTAGAGGAGCTCTTTGGTTTTCCACTTAAAGTAACAATTGACCAGAATGAGATCCTCATGGTACATTAACCTTGAGTACAAACACTGTATTCATAATTTCACTGTATTCATAAAAAAACGTAAAAGCAAAAATTTATAATATTCAGAAACAGCCACAAAAACAACACATATGCAAACTATAATTTAATGTCATTTTGATTTGACACAGAAAAACAAACATATTGAATAGATTTTTGCCAGTTTTGTGGTTTACTAGTGCTTAATGCAAAGAAGAATACATTTTAGGTATTCTGCTCTTCAGAGAGGAACACAGGTCTAACAATCTTATATTAACTTGTTAATTAGGCTGAATCTTTGCTCAGGAAGCAAATGCACTTGGCTGCTTAGCAACCAGGCCGAACTGTACTTTCAAAACAGTATTACTCGCCTCTTTAGTTTTCATGTTTGATCCAAAAAGAACAAAATATTTCAAAAAGCTACTTTTTGTTTTTTGTAAGCGAGGGGAAACTTCTTTCAGTCAGCTAACATGCAGTGCACAGTAGCAGCATGTTAGCAGCTAAACTGACTTTAAACCATATAGAAACATGTTTGAATATAAAATTTAAGGGAATCTGAAACCTTAACCTTTTCGAACCTTTGCTTAGCTTGACATCGATATCTGGCCGATGCTTCATTTAAAGGTTTTCTAAAATAAATAGAAAAAATATTATAGAGTGGGAATTTAAGACAATTCCCAATCTTCTGAGGAATAAAAGTTCACACCAAATACTGAGATTAAGCAATCTAAAGCTCCAACAAAATGAGATATTTAAGAGTACTAACTGGGAGTTCAATTCCAGTGCAATGATTGAACAACTGACTTATTTTGAATCATCGTTGCGTCATCTAAATAATTTAAATAAGTTTGTATATTCACTTCTGACCAAACAACAAGACCTGAAGTCCTTTAGATCTACACTCTTCGTAGCTCTGCCTAAATAATCTGCTGCTCACATCCTGACTAAAACCAGGAAGATAGAGCACAACGCTCCAAGCCTAAAGTCACAGAATAGACTTCAGAATAGACTTTTATTGGTTTATAAATTACTGACTACATCAAAGATCTGTTGTTGTTGTTGTTGTTGTATCAGCCTTTCAGACCACTGTGGTCTTTTGATTCTGCATCCCCAGAACCAGAACCAAACATAGACAAGCAGCAGTCAGTTTTAATGCTCCTCTAACGTGGAACAAGCTTCCAGAAAACTGGAAAACAACTGAAACAAAGAGTTTCTATAAATCAATGCAAAAAAATCCACCTGTTTAAAGCTGTTTAAATGTGATTAACATTAACACCATTGATTTATACCAATTTTTCATTACTTTCCCTTATTATATCACTGCAATTAAAATTTTTCTTTATATAAAGCACTTGCACCGAATGTGCTATGCTAATAAACATGCATTACAGCTGTCAAGTAATGCGGTTAAACACACTGAGAACTTGGATTGATTGCTCATTTTATCCTAGTTGACCAACATTTCTGAGAGCTTTACTGGAGTTTACCCGTTTTAAACATTATATGCACAGATCAAATCATGTGGTTGAAATAGAAATTGTGTCTCATATGTGGTAAGTTTATTTAAATGTTAACATGTTGTAACAGAACTGTTCCTTATCTTTTAGATAACGCTGACTCATTAGCAGTCATGATGAAAGAGTAGATGTTCAGTGTAATGAAGTTATTTTTATTTGATAAAATGAGGATTAGCCTCTGTAATTAGTTTTTCTTTTTTTTTTTTCTTGGGCTTCACTGTAATTGAAAATGTCCTCTTCCCTTTTTTGAATGAACAATACTCACAGATAACTCAGAGAGCTGACAGTTTCTGCCTCCTCACTTTCTTCCTCATTGGAAATGTCGGTCAAACTCTGCTGTTCCTCAACCTCGCTCACGTCCTGACGCTCTTCCTGTGTTTCAACACAATCTGCTGCGGCTGGTTCCTCCTCGTTGGAAACATCAGTGAAGCTCTGCTCTTCTTGTCCGACACTCTCCTCCTCAGTCGCTTGTGTAGTCTCAAAACAATCTGCCGAAGCTGGTTCCTCCTGGTCGGAAATGTTACTTAAACTCTTCTCTTCTGGAACCTCGCTCCAGTCCTCCGACGCCCCGTCAGTGTCAACACCGTTTGTCGAGGCCTGTTCTCCTTCCGAGTCTTCTTGCTCACTCAGCAGAACTGTGACATCTTGTTCCTTTTCGAGTTTCACATCTAAAAAAGTGTCCACGTCTTCTGATAAATATTGGATCTTGTCAGAAGTTTTTAATAGGTCCTCATCTGACGTTACTAGGCTGCCATCGTCTTCCTCTGAATCTGAAATTCATAGAAGATTTGGCAGAAGAGGTTAAACACGGTGAGAAAGGTAGGTCAAGAAGTGACACACACTTCCACTTAAATTGAAACAAATAATCTCCAACTAAAACTAATGTAACAGAGCTGCTCTGATACATACCGGTGTTACTTTCAGACTGCTCTGCTGCTGAATCTTCCTTTTCCTGTTTCGTTGGCTCGTTCTCATCTGCAGCATCACATGGCTGAAAATTGCAACACAAACTACTGAGCGTGAGCTTACAGAGAGAAACTTGTGATTCCCTCTGAGTTCATGGAGCTGCACTCATCTGACCAACAACACATATGCTTATTTACTCCCACATTCACCACAGAAACCCAAATTAGCAACAAAAACACAGGATGTAAACTCTTAAATCCAGTAAAATTAGGCTTAATGACATGATTCACTTTTAGTTGTGGATTAAAATGTCAGTAACAAGTAACAGAGGCAGGAAAGTGTCACACCTCCTCTTTTTCTGACACATTTCATACCTTATAGTCATTTCCGGCGCTCTCAGTAGCTGGGTTTAGAGGCCGTGCCTCAACCTCATCTGGTTCCTCTTTGTCCTCCTGCTCGCAAGGCTCAGCAGTAACATCTTGAGGCTGATGGTGATGAGAGAAGGAAGTGCTGTTCAGACTCGTCACGCCCTCAGAGTAAAGCTGATTGGCCAAGCTGCTGTCAGTCGTCTCTGCAGAGAAGATGGGCATGTCCCATCCCACACTGGCGAAGGAAAGAGAGGAGCTGGTGCAGGGGACGGCCTGAAGAGTCCACATAGTTTCCTCCACCTGTTCTGCCTCTTCAGGAGACGTGTGTGTCTCGCTCATCTCTGCCTCATCACCAGACCCCGGCTCCTCACATTCTCCATTTATGCTCTGATCCGCTGAGGTCTGCAAGTCACGCGGCGGTTCTGCTTCTACAACATCCGGCAGAGAAACACACAAGTTCTCCTCCTCCATCGGCGCCTCGTAGGCAGTACAGTTGCCAGCTTTTTGTCAAGTTTAGAGAGGGGTGATGAAGCTGTTTATTTACAAAAAGTCCTCCCCTGCTGGATTAGGCATGATGCTTTTACAAGGTGCCATCTCTGTTGGATTAAAAAAACGAAAAGTAGAAACATTTTAATTTGAGCTCAGATGAAACAAATAATTTCCTCTAAATTTGAATCAGTTGTGCAGTTAGTTGGATCAAATGGGTGATCAAAAGCAAAAACAAAACTGGTTAAGAAAATATCTTCTCGGTATAATTTAAATATTCAACAGACAAAAGCCATTCCCATCATGCCCTCCAAAAGTATTCATTACAGTCACAAACTTTACTGTAATTTGTTGGGATTTCTTTAGTCATAAACTCCACAAACCTGGATTTTTTGGGAAGATGAAAAGAAGAAAAATATTAAAAAAGAAAAACAAGATATGTCATCCCACTGTCATTTTGCAATAATTCATGTAGAAGAAAGAGTTTGGGAGAAAATCAATGCTGCTCATCACTCTGAATGCACAATTCTCATCAGCTAATGGACATGATTTCATTCAGCAGGAACAGTAATGGTCGCAGTTAGAGGGTAAACCTGGAAGAAAACCTGCTGAAGACTTGAGGCCAGAGCGGATGCTCACCTTCCAACAGGACGATGACCGTAAACAGACAGAGCTACTTTTGATTTTTGTAAAAATCAAAGTGTACCTATGGAGTAGAATGGCCCAGTCAAAGTTCAAACAAAAATCCAGCTTAACATCTGTGGCAAGATTTCATAACCAACCTTCAAAGATACTATCTATCTAATCTGACTGAGATTTAGCTATTTAGCAAAGAATCTTGCTCAAATTGTAAAACAGTAGATACATATTACAAAACTACTTGCGTCTCCAACTGTGATGAAAGATGGATCCAAAAAACTCTGCCTCAAGCGGAGGCTTGAGGAGTAAGGGTGGGAAGGGGGCAAATGCATTTTTTAGATGTTTTTATTGTAAAAGAAAAAAACTGAAAGAGAAGTATTCTTATCCTTTTACTTCATAATCTTGCACTGTTTGATTTTGCTTTGTGGTTGTGACAAAACACGAAAAGACATGAAGATGAATGCCTCTGCAATGTTGAAAATCATCATATTTCCAGCTAATCTATATTGTCTATACATCTAATTAATTTGCTGCTTCTACTAATGTGCCGTGCAAGACACCTTGAAGACAAAAGCCCATTTTTACTTCCTGAGACCAAAAAAGAAAGCCAGCTGAGCAAACGAGCAGCAGAAGGAAGCGGAGTGACAGGGTGTATGCTGTATTATTGTCAGAGATTCGATGGAGAGAGGGTGGGGTTCTGGGGCTGCACTTCAACCGTTTTGTCCTCTGTTTATCATTTTATCACCATGCGCTGCGACACATGCAGATGTCTGTCTGGTGAACTTGACTTCAGAGTGTGTTGTGAACACAAACACCAGCAACGACCCGTATCAGAAGAAAGTCATATGTTATGTATCAGATTTTTGGTTTTCCATATGAAACACGATCTCCTTCTTTCTTGCACATGCTCGTTTTTAAAACTTTTCTGTCTTTCTTTTATTATTTCATTCATGTCATGTAGGCCAACATCCGGGACAGACCTTGACCACATTTCCTGTGTGGGTGCAAAGTTCTCAGTTCCTGTCAGAGTGCAACAAATGCAACAGGAGTTAACTACGATTAACAACGAAGAATAGATCGAAATAAATTTGTTTGATGTGTAGGATTTCTCGCTTAGAAAAAAGAAATTTGTCTTTTTTTTTCGAAAGTAACAAAGTAATAAATAAAAAAGAGCAGATTTTTTTATTTTATTTTATTTTTTTACGAATTTTGGAAAGCAATGAGGTAAAACTGTAAATACAATACAGGACTGAAATTATTATTATTATTATTTTTTTTTAAAAAGAATGTTTCACATTACAACAATTGTATATTTGTGGATCATAAAATCACAACAAAACCCTTATATGAATATGAAGCTTTCAATAGTGGAAATTTGACAGTTTTTGAAATAAAACACACAAAAATACAACAGAAAACACAAAGCCCGCATTCAACTGAACCTTGTCGACAGAGGTTAAGAATGAAAGGTTTCTACAGAATAGGAAGTTACTGCAGAACATCACCAGTTTAGGAAGTATGAAATTAAATATTGATGCCTGAGGGAGGAAAATGAAAAGAGGAACAACCTGTCCAAGGTAAAGTTAGAGGTCTGAAATTTGTAAATAACAAAACCATGATAGATCTTCTGTATAAGTTTAAAAAAAACTACCCAGTCTGCTTAGAAAAAGCATCAGTGAACATGATACATAAAGACATAAAATTGAGCAAGAATAAGAACAAGAACATCTCTGTGAGGAATTTATTAGACTGTAAAAGCATGACTTACCCCCTCAGGGCGCTTGAGAGCAACATCATATGATCAACCAGCTTGTGAGGTTTTAAGGCAAGACTTGTGGAAGGGAAAAGCACAGCCGTGTTGCTCCGGGTCTGCCGCTGTGCATTCACAGCCACCCTGAAGCATACCAGTAACGCCAAAGCGACTGTGTTTGAACCTGCTCTGCTTAACAAACAAGCCACACATCTGCTCTCTTTAAGCCAAGACAACCTTTAGTCTCTTCCGCCACATAAAGTTGCATGCAAGTTCTGGTCCTCCGTCTCTGAGCTTCCTGTCCATATCTGGAGGTGTGTTACACTTTTTTTTTTCTGTCTAAGCAGCAAATAACAGGAAGGATGAAGGAAGACAGAAGAGAATGGTAACAAAGAGGAAGAAGAGCTCCTTTCTGATTGGTAGATGACTCAGAAGTTCAAAAGACACCTGAGAGGCCTCGTAGCACACGCCCATGGCTTTACAGGCATGCAGGCAAACACATACAGGTCAGGTAAGGGGAGGGGCCAGCATTCATTCCTGTAAAACAAACCAGACAATGTGGCAAAACCAGACCTTACTCAGATTATACTAGTATAAGTCATCATCACTTCATTTTCTAATTGGTATGTTGGCTTTAGTATGCAGTCAGAAAATCCAGGATGAAGTCCTGACACTTTTTAAATCAGGGTTAGTTGGTATAATTTTTAAAATAAAAATTTCTTTTATATAAATTATGTAACATAATTAATATTAAATTACTTATTAAATAAGAAACACAATTTGCTTAATTAATTAATCTTTTGCAACACAGCTCGAAAATTTGCTTTAGATACTGATATACTGGATATATTATATTTATATATATGGATATATATATATTTAGATACTGGCAGATACTGTAAATGTGTTGGGGGGGTTTTTGTTTGTGTTTTGCACAAACTTTGCATAAGTACATTCTGCAAAATTAATTCATATATACATAGTAATTTCTATGTAATTCCTACACATATAACGTCTCCAGTGTGGGGGTCAGTGCCCCGATGAGTTAGTAGTAGCCTATTAAAGTGCACTTAAATATACTTGAATACATTAGAATGTGGAATAGCAGTATATAACTAGAACAATGGAAGTATAGGAGACTGTACTTGTGGTAAACTTTAAATATTTTTTAAATAAACTAAAATGTAAGTATACCTAATAGACAAGTAATAGAATAAATGCACTTTTTGCATTACACTTTTGTAAATTTAAAAATTTTCCTATATAAATTTACTATACATTCTAATACGTTCCGACCTCCTTCAAGCGTAATTAATAAAATCTCCTTACTACTGTAGTAGTTTGCCAAAGGAATGTATAAAACCTACAAGCCTTGTTTGCTTGAAAATATTCCCACTACTGAAAGTTGTGCGCATCTAGCTAGCTTGATGCTAGCTAGATGCTAGCTAGATGCTAGCTAGATGCTAGCTAGATGCTAGCTAGATGCTAGCTAGATGCTAGCTAGATGCTAGCTANAGATAGATGCTAGCTAGATAGATGCTAGCTAGATAGATGCTAGCTAGATAGATGCTAGCTAGATAGATGCTAGCTAGATAGATGCTAGCTAGCTCGTATCTAAATCAGTTGTGAATTGTTTGCTATGTTTTGCTTTTGGAGCAACCATTGGCATAAGAGCACATAAGCTAGATAAAAAGCTAGTTTTTGAGTTTAAAGTACATTTAAAGAGCTGCAGCTCCGTTTCTAGGATGCATGTGAAAGTTTAAAACTAACCTGGCTACATTAGCATTGCGTTCCAGCTAGCAACATGTTGCTGTTGCTAAAACAGCACATTTATATATAAATGCTTTATATTGAGACCAATTATTAGCATGTGTGCTAATGATGACATCCTTGCATTACCTGTATTTCAAGGTTCTGTTGTTATTGAAACATGTAGAATTAAATAAATCGTAATTATGGCCTCTACTTTTTTTAAAAACATACATCTTGCTCCTCCACACCAGCAGATGGCAGCCTACGTATCTATGATCTCTAAGAAAAACAAACTACCGCCTCTTCTGAGGAGACAGAGCGCATTTCCTGTTATGTCTGTACCGCACACACGCAAACACACACCCACCTCTCCAGCACTTCTCCTGCTTCCCACCCGTCTGCGTCTGCTGGGGTATCTGCAGCCGCTTTAGTCGAACACAATGGAGAAAGCAAGCGAGTTGAAAATGTGCCTGGAGTCCTCACTGAACCGGATTTTTCAAGCGACGGTGAACGACATTCTGGACTCGGTGGAGCGGACCCTCTCTGAGTACCAGGGAGCCATCCAGACGATCCAGACCGAGAATGAAGGCCTGAAGCGGCTGCTGTTTGCACAGAGGAGCGCAGAGTCTGACCACACAGGTCCGCCGTTTGTATATTACCTGTCTCTGGTGCCCTGCACTGCGAGGACTGTGTGTGTGCTTCGCTTTCTTTGCATTTTGATTCAGAAGTCTCATCTTCTTTAAGTTCATTCTGCACATTGCATCAAACCCTTAACGTGCCGTGTATAAATCACAATTTGGGGAAGTAGATAAAAAGAATAGCAAATGCAATAAGCAATTAATTTCTCTATGAAAACAGCTTGACGTTTTCAGCATCTGTAGACATAATTGTTGCTGAAATGGTGTGTGACAATATCCTTCATCCTCCTTGTCTTAAAGTTGTTCTAATAAACATAAACTGTGAGGAAGTTGTATATTATTACCTCACATGGAACAGCTTTAACCAGAAGAAATACTATTTTCATCATAATCATACATTATATTTAAAAAGTAGTGACACTAATTTCTCTAAATATACTACATCGGCTCTACGTCTGGCTATAGTTGGCTATGTTTTCTTATCTTTCTCCTTTTGCATAACGAATAAAATCAATGGGCCTCTGTGTGACGTCCTTTTTCAGTTTGAAATAGAAAAAAAAATAAAGTGTGTAAGCAGGCTTTTTATGTTATAATATTTCTCATATTAATTCACATTTCACCTTCTCATTAGATATATTTTTTTAGATTCTACATATAATGCTGATCTCCCTAAATCAGATAAAACTTGAGCACTGAGAGTATTTCAAAGCGTTTAGTTTAGTAATGTCATGGAGATTTAATAAATTGTGACAGCTCATTGCTGTGTTTAGAGCAGCCCTCTAGTGGAGAAAAATACACTTACAACTCTACTGTGAGTTTTGCATCACATCTGTGGGACTTTTACTCATTTCAGCAACAACAAATATAATTCATTCTACACACGTACCAACCTGGTCATTGTTTTCATTTAAATTTTTCAGATGGATGTGAGGAAGACTCTGCCTCCGACTGGAACAGTCGTCCTTCTACCTCCACCCACACCAAGTTTAAGGTGTCCATATGCAGCAGTGACAAGAAAGGCTTAAGGAAGAGACATAAGAGCAACCTGAAGGAGAGAGCATTCTCTGCTCCATTTTTTCTGCAGACAGATCAAATAGAAGAACAGTCATCTGTTGACAAGTCCGTAAGGATCTCAGTTCCCGTGAAAACAGAGCCTGGTTTGGAAGAAAGTGGTGCCGTCGACCTCTCCCAGCCTTCTCTGAATCAGACGGCAAAACTGGTAAAGAATGAGGCCTCAGAGGTTTCTGGTGATTCATTCACAGATGAGGAACAGCTGCATCCTTCAACCCCTGACCATAGAGGCAGTGAGTGCGGCGTTGAAGTCACCATTGTTTCCAGTCGCTACACACAGGAGGGACATTTCATCAAGGTTGAGAAAGAGGAGGACGCTGACTGTGAAAGTTTGACTCACCCAGAGTTGAAGTATGAACTGAAATATCAGGAGTCAGTGTCGGACCAGAGATGGATGGAGGGAACGCGTATGCAGGATACGGAGCAAGAAGAAATAAGTTTGGAACAAAGCGATTCACCCGTTGTTGCTGAAGACGAGACCCAAGAACAAAGCGTCAACCTTTTACGCTGCCCAACCTGTCCGAAGACATTCAGCGAAGCAGCTTTGCTCAGTGTTCACATCAAAGCTCACAGCAATAGTAAAGATCACAGCTGCGACCTTTGTGGGAAACACTATAAGCGTTCCGACCTCCTCTTATCCCACAGGCGCATTCACACAGGAGAAAGACCGTACGGCTGCAACGTCTGCAGCAAGACCTACGCCCACCCCAGCCAGCTCAGGGTGCATAGGCGGCTCCACACCGGCGAGAAGCCCTACGCCTGCTCGTACTGCGAGAAGCGCTTCAACGAGAACAACCAGCTCAAGGTCCACCTGAGGACTCACACCGGGGAGAAGCCATACGGTTGCCGGCAGTGTGGCAAAACATTCCGAAACGTCGGGAACCTGCGGATGCACGAGAGGATCCACACGGGCGAGCGGCCCTACGGCTGCGCTCAGTGCTGCAAACGGTTCAACAGCCTCGGCGACCTCAAAACGCATTACAGGAGCCACACAGGGGAGAGGCCCTACAGCTGTGAGCTGTGCAGAAAGACCTTCAGTCAGACCGGACACCTCAAGATCCACATGCGCATGCACACAGGAGAACGGCCGTACGGCTGCGACGAGTGCGGCAAGAAATTCACTGTGGCCAGCAGCCTGAAGCTGCACCAGAAGACTCACACGGGGGAGAAAGAGTACAGCTGCGCGTCCTGCGGGAAAAGCTTCAGGAGGTCCTGTCATCTGAGGAGACACGAGCTGGTGCACACCAAGGAGAAGCTCTTCAGCTGCGTTCAGTGCGGGAAGGCCTACGCTGATAATTCCAGCTTGAGGAAGCACCTCAAGATTCACGCGTCGCAGGAGCGCACCCTGCAGAGCGCAGGAAACACGAGTGAGCCTGGAGTCTCTGCATCTGCGACACTTCAAGACATGACAGAAACTTAAACTAGTTGGCCTAAAAGTACAGTGGCATATCAGGGCCACTGTAGAGAGAGAAAAAAAGGAATAAATTTCCCCCAAAAACATGTTAAGGTTAGTCTCAGAAAAATTCTAGAAGTCTAAAATTTGCCAAAACAAAAAAAATCTAGAAAAGAGACTTGAAAATTTGTGAGTGTCAAAATTTTTTTTTAAAAATTGACTTCTGGAAATTTCCTTGTTTTTTTTGTCTAAAAATTTTTTTGGCAGATGTTTCCTACTTTTTTTTTTTTTTTTACAATGGCCCTAATACGCTGTTATATAAAAGTCTGCGAATAACAGAGAAACAGCAAAGGATTCACTGTTGTAGAGTTAGCTATAAGTCAGTTTGAGTGTTTTAGCATGTTTTACTACATTATTTATAAAAAGCTGCTCCCTTTCTTTGTCTTTCCTGTTGTAGCGCCACCAAATGAAACATTAAAAAAATAGTGATTTTTTTAATTAAATCTTCAAAGCATTAAATCAAAGAAATGAATAAATGCTTTTTTGCATATTTACACCACTGATGTAAGTAACTTGATTATAAGCTCTGTGGTCTCACACAATAAGATTATAAGAGTAGGCTTGTTTAATGATTTTATTGTCAGCTTTTCTGAAAGTGTTTAATATTGGTCTTCGTATCTGTGCTGAGTTCTGTTGATTTCAGTAAATGTTGAGCTGCTGGAAGACGTTTTTATTATCTTTGCTGTGATACCAGAAACAGTGACCCGCTCTGTGAATGAGAGGGCTGTTTGTTGCAGTAAATGTACAATTACATAATGTAGCAATGTGCATGACGTATTAAATCTCCAAGCTGTCTTTGTGATTTTTGTCTCATTTAAATATATTAGTCAAAAGACTTTTTTTTTTTTTCTCATTTCCTTTTTTAAACGAAATCATTCATCTCTTTAGTCAAACTTTTCAAATTATAGTGTGGAAATGTTGTACACACCAGAATATTTATTAGAGGTTTTTAAGAATGAGAAGCATGCCAGGACCAAATGTTGGATTATCAAAAACCTTATTCTAATAACTTGAAATGCTAGTGGGGAAAGAAATGCTGATAAAAAAAAAGTTAAGTTTTGTTGTGTAATAGATATGCATGCGGCTTGTCCAACATCAAATTATTATGCTGCTGACGTATCGCTAAGATATGAAGATTTAAATAATTTGTCCCATCAGAATACAACGATGGATCTGCTGTAGATATTTCAGCATTTTGTTTGTGTTCCACATGAAAGCCAACAACATTAAAGTTTGTGGATGTCGGTAAAAAAAAAAAACTTAGGCAAGCAAAACCAAATCTGTTGGTTGATTTACTGTTGACTCATTGTGGAAACAAGTTCTGTTTTTAGAAGTATCGCACGTCAAGAAGCTTTTATCTATTTGTTGCTTAACAGCAAGAGAGGCAAAAACGGGAAAATGTGCAGCAAATAACCGACCGCAGCCCCCGCATATGGGACAGTTTTTATTTGTATTCTGCCAAATTACATCAATGTGAAAAATGTTCAGTGTTAATTCATTTTAAGATCGAATGCAGAAACAGTTTGTTAATGGGTTTTATCAATACATTCTGCCTCAACCGGCCCTGTGAGGACATACAAGATCTTGATAAGTAGCAAACAAGAAAATAAAAATGTCAAAAACAATAACATTGCAAAAGGCTGAAGCTACGTCTTCTACAGTAAAAACCTGCTCCATTTTACAACCAGACCTAGAAAATGGCTTTGTGCCGATCTCTGCAGCGCAGTTCAGTCTCAGAAAAAAGGCAAGCATTGTTGGGTTTTTAATTGGATTTATATAATACATCCAAAAAGCAGAACAATACAGTTTTTAAATGCATATTTCTCCACAGCATGGGTCACTTGCTTCTTCTTAACATAATAGGAACAAAAAATAATCATTAAGAGGTGCAAAAAAAATCAACATTTATTCAACACATAAAAGTTAGTTACTTACTAAAATACGAAACAACGTATTATAAAAACAGACACTTCTACTTTTCTAATGTCTTGTATGAGCTAGCTACGCTGCAGTGCTAAACAGGAACTATAAATGGGGGTTTGGTTTGAGCTGTGTTACTTTTACTCATGAAGCTAACGGCATTTCTGCTGACAGAAATTAGCATCTCTTTCCTTCTGTTCATGTAAAATTGATTATAGGTTCCACAAGGATGCTGTAGTCCCAAAATCCTCCTGAGTTAACTTTGATGGAAATTCATACATGTATTGACCTATAACATATTTTGTTGAAAAGCAGATATAGAATAATATCAGAGGTTGTCTAAAGATTTCAGAAGTATTTGATCTGAAGTATAAAAGAAGCACTTAAAAGAGTTTCTCCATGAAACAATGGAAACCAGTAAATAGTTTCATATTTTCGATCACAGAATGTTGATGTTTGTTAAAGGTCTATGATAATCTTCTTCTACTCTTTCCATAAAGAAGACTTTCTTGATATGTGCCTCTCCACTCTTCCTCTTGGAAGTTCTTATTTGGACTTTGGCTGATTTTTCATTTTTCTTTGAAAGACTTAAACCAGAAACTGAGAGACGCATCATTCTTCAGTTGATTATTTACTATATCTAACATATTTTAAGCTACATAGTTGTGTCTGTGGGAAATTGCCACTTTATTCATTTTTTTACAAAGTTAGCACAAGAAATAGCTAAAATATTCTGTCTTTGTGATGGTTTAAAATTTTTGCACGGGGAAATTGTAAATGCATGCCTGCCCTGTTCTTCGTTGTGTTCTGTAATCTGCTTCTTCTTTAGAATAATCCCCTGCTGACGTTCTGTGACTGCTGGGATAAGCTCCAAATCTCCCGTGAGACTGAACTGGAAAAAACAGACAGAAAACTAATTTATCTATACATTCACTTAACTCTGGTAAAAGCATGAGGAATACAAGAATAGGCCTCACTTTGTTTGTGTCTCGTTGGTTGTGGTCCTGCAGCAGTTGAGTCTCCATGGGAACTTTTCCTTGGATAGATAAAGCATAGGTTGAATGGTGCTGCTAAAGTCCATCAAGCCAAAAGCGACATGGTGTATATAGCAGTAAAATACGTCTTGAGGGAAGTATTCTTTAAAGGGCAGCAGTGCAACAGGAGGAAAATAGTTGAAGACAATGATGGCCAGGATTATCAGAACCATGTTGAAGGCTCTCTTCTTCACCGGATGCTTTGCGTCCCGGCCGGGCCTGGACTGCTTCAGAGCCCAGAGAATCACTATGTTGCAAAACACCATGAAAGCAAACGCTGAGAGGATCATCACTGTGAAGACCAGATCAAAATGCACAATGTTTCCAACACATTTAGCTGAAGCGTAGGCCAGGATAATGAGCCAAACCAGGACGGCCAGCGCCGGCCTGTGCTGACGGTCCTTCAGCCTGGTGAAGAAGATGGGGTGGATCACAGCGATGTAACGGTCCAGGCAGATGCAGGACAGAAAGAGCGGCGAGAAGTCTTTTATACCGTAGAAGAAGCGCAGAACGTACCAGGGGCTGCTGGTGGTGAGGAAGACAATGCTGGCCAGCTCCAGCGGAGGGATGAGACAGAACAGCACGTCTAGAACTGCCAGGTGAACGATGAAGACATCCGAGGTGGAGGAGTCTCTCTTGTTCTTGTGGATGAGCCACAGCACTGTGATGTTGGCCGGGATGCCCAGGAACATGTTGGTGAACTGCAGGCTGAGATACCAGATAAGAACTCCTGGCATGTCTTTGCAGCTCTCATAGGTGGTTGTATCATCATCATCACTTAAATTTGCAAATCTCTGAGAGATGTAGAGCCCAGAGACGTTGAAGTCAAAACCCTCCATGACGGCTGGTTGGATCAGGCAGAAGGACAAAACTCTGTTAAACAACAAATCAGCACACATTTAAATCAAACAATAATTAAACTCCATTTAAAATGACTAGGAAGGATCTATGTGTAACATCACATCTGAAACGTGTGCTCTCGTGTTTATGTCATGAATATAACTGCAACAACTTTTATAGAGATTTCAAGACAAATAAGCTCATATTTGTGGATGCATGAAACACAATTTTCTTTATAAATTCAATCTGAAAAGTGTGGCACAATTTGTGTTCAGCCCCTTTTTCACTTAGCACAACCAATTATCTTCAGAATTAATTTCTTAAAGTATCTAGATCCACCTGTATGCATTATGATCAAAATGCAAGCTGTGCATGTCAAAGACACAGTAGATGTGTAAAAAGGTTGATTCAGTCACATAAGACTCGCAAGCAAGATGAACAAACCATAAAAATATTTTGTGAAGTCCCTTGATTTAAAAGTGTTTTAATGCAGCATGTAGGTGCTGAAAGTATGAGCCTGTATTCAAATGTTGCTCCGTCATCACGTCTACTTGTTTGCACTTGCAGTTCCTTGGAAGCAGAATCTATGAAAGCATGTACTGTAAGCAGAAGTCAAATGCAGGAGTAGAAACATAGCTGTCCACAGTTGTGACAAAACTCTTAAAGTAACCTTAAAAGAAAGCTCAAGTCATATTAAAAACAGATCATAAGAATTAATTTCTTTCAACTTGTAACATTAATTTGTTGCATTAGAGATAACTTATTTTTGATTCGTCTCATAATTTGAATTAGATATCAAACATTGCACTGTCTATTTTCAGTTTCATGTTATCTTAACACTATTTAAATCTATCGTGCTGCTTCAGTGACAATTCACATTTCCGCATGCAGAATTAATTTGGAGTTATGTTTGATGCCAGGTTCGCTCCAATTTTACAAGAGGCCTATTTTAATCTAATTTTATTTTCTGTTTGTGTGTGATACACGTTAGTCACGTACAGCACATTAATGTTGTAATAAAATTGATCCAGCATAGCCTTGTTATCAGTTTCATTGTGTAAGAATAGTTTTTATTCCTCTTTGCCTCATTAGTTCATGGAATATCAAACAACAGTTCATATGAGACATTTAATTAAATGTAATCTGTTACCTCAGATTATTTTTAATTATTCATCCTGGGCTCTCGTGTTTGAACTTACTAAAGCATAAATTTTTTTCTTTCAGTTTCCATGAAGGAGCTTCATGTGAAATAAAACTGAAGACAAAATACGCTAAAATGTCTGGAAAGCATATTGTAAGACTCATTGGTGTTAAGCTGCAAAAGAATATTTTGCAACTTCCTTTACACATCACTGGTTAAAAAATTTTCTCTTCAGCTTAAAACATAAACTCGTCCAAGCATTCTTTAGAGTAATATAAATAAGTGAAATATTTAAAATATATATATATGTAGCTCTGTTGATGAATTACAGTAGATATAATTTAATCTCTACCTGTGAAACAAAACTTACATTTTTTTAAAAAATATGCAAACTTGGAAGAATAAACTGTTATTTATAAAACATATCTCACTAACATATGCCTTTAGCTTTTATAATTTAAAACAAAGCCTCATACCTCTTTCAACAGGACCTCGTCTAGATTTAACTTCTATGAACTGAGATGTATGGGAGCTTTGCTGCCTCTAATGTCATTTCCTACTTTGTTCTGTTAGAGCTTTGCTGGGAAACTGCAGTGAAAAATGGCTGCCATGCGTGCCAATAAGTAGACAACTACGTCAAAACACTATCTATATCTCATGTAAATAAGGAGTCAGAATGTATCCTGGACTTTTGTCATAAATGCTAAGCAGCAAACTCGGTACAGATATTTCCATAAAACTGTGCACTCTGTTTAAATTCAAATGCTATGAGTTAAGGATAAGCCACACTCACCTGTTAATCTGCGAGGTGACATATCCATCGACTCTTCACTGTGTCTGCAGTGTTCCTGCATGAGAAAACACTGAACCTTCACCTTAAAATGGACAGATTGCATCCTTTAGAGTGTGAGCAAACACTTGAGGGATTGTTCAAAATCGTCCAATCACAGTGTGGGGATGAGGGTGCGGAAGCCAAGGATCTTCCCCTAGAATGCCATGATCGTCTTCGTTTGGCCCCTCTGCATCAAGATTAGTATGATAAATCTATTACTAAATTCACAAAATTTACTAATACATTAACTACATTTATACATTTTGCAAACAAGTTAAAGTTAAAAATGAATATTGGTGAAATCAAGTAACAGCTAACAGTGTCCGGAGAGACGGCGTCGCATCTTCCATTTGCACCAATTGACAATGATGCAACAAACTGATGGAGCCCGACGGAAAATCGGCGGTAAACAACTGATGCAACAAGCCTGTAAATCATATCTGATTAAATTCACTGTAACATGGTGTAATATGTTACGGGGCCTTGCAAAGGGATCCATAAATTTTAACTTTGTTTTTGCATTTCGTCCTGTTACGATCACAAACTGATTTTTATCAGGATTTTATGCAATAGGTCAACAAAAAGAAGAGTATAATGGTGAAGTAAAAGGAAACTGATACGTGTTTTCCATTTCTCTTTCCCTAGTTAAAATGGAAAACATGTGGCGTGCATTCATATTCAGCCACCACTTCTCTGGCACCTATAAAATCAGAGTGGCACTGGCCTTTTCACTCCAAATTGTCCTAAATTTAAAAGACAACTGTGTGTAGCACTCACTCTCTAAAGTTCATTAAGTGAAACAACATTAAACCCATCTTTCTCTCTCTCTCTCCTTACTCTCCTGCCAGTTGTGCTGCATTTATGGTGATTAACTTCTGAGGTGGTTTCAGGCTGTTTGAACTGTTTTATTGCTGGAGTTGGACTGTGATTTGTTTACCTTTGTGTGCCCCTCGCCTCAACTTGTTTGCAGAGGTGTTGCGTTTAACAGAAGGAGCTTCTCTTTCCCATATGGCAGAAAATTTCCACTGGTTTGGTAAATTCTGAAGAAGTGGGAGAACACACTCCAGATGCTGCAACACTACAACCGTGTGTTTTTTTTTTTGTGGTTTTTTATCTACTATTGCAGATACCACAGCTGCATTATGAATTTATCAAATTTAAAAATAGTATTTTGCATTCTGTAAATTTAAATAATGTCATTTTGGCTCACAATTAAGGGGATATCCTTAAAACACAGTGGTAAAAAAGGAATGAATTTAGGATTGTTAGTCAGTCCTATTGTTTTTATACATCTTTTCTTTGACACTTCTGTGCATTACTGTATAAAAGCAGCAAACTGCAGACATTAAATTATGGATGCAGAAAGAAACACAACCAAAGTTGCTGCTAGGAAGCACTTTTATTCATTTCAATCACCTCTTATGGAGTTTGGTACCCTCAGTGGAAAGAAAAGGGGCACCACATACCATAGGGTGAACAGCAAAAACCCTAAACAAGTGGGAAACAGACCTGCGCAGACGTCCCAGCAGTACCATTAAAAACTATCTCGGCCATACCACCACCCACCAACTAAATTCTTCTGTAAACTTGAGGATGGCTTCATGCTTTCAAACATCTACACACATCAATTTCCAGGAAGAATCTGGGAAAAGGGAAGTTGTACAAAGATAATGCAGGTTTTCCATGCTAACCCTTAATCTCTACATTTCAAAGTTAAATCTCTCAGTGGAAAATATTTTTGAGTTCTAAACAAGATCCAAGCAAAAAAAAGGGGAAAAAAATCCACTGTAGCAACATGCAGATGGCAGTTTTGTTTGTTTTTTTAGCTCTTTTTGCTTCTGGTATAATGTCAGAATCTTGTTGCAACATATTTACCATCTATCGAACTTATTCTCATAGCTTTCTTTCACATGCAAACTTCCAGGTTTCTCCTCATCTTCTTGTGTTACACCTCTCAAGGCCTTGTAGGCTGACCTTGAGTCATTTCCACACGTGTTGCAGCACTGAAAGTTTAAGTTATCCTTTTCAAGAAAGCAAGTACGGAACATCTCAGAGCTGCCCTTCAAACAGAGTGGCAATAAAATATTAATGAGCTAATGAGGCCCCTGAGGACATTTCCAGTTAATTAACTTGTGCTTGTAGTGAAGGACAAATAATCTAAGCAAACCATGCAGATACAAGTCCAGTATTTAAAAACATGAGTTTATGTCCTACCTAGATTGTTACATCATGTGTTTACTCTTCAGACTGATTGAGTAATTATGAGACCGATGGATTTCTTAATACAATCTAGTCTTGCTCAACTTCAAGACATACTACTGAAATGTCCTGCTTTGTATATTTGTCATATTTCTGTTATTGTCCATCAATAATTTCAGGAAAGTATTAGAAACATTCATGTTCCTCTTTGCTCCTTTAGGAAGTTATTTAGAAGCCTTCCTGGTTATAAACCCAAATATGTGGGAGGCGTTCAAGAAGTTTCTAAGATGTTCCTCTGAATTTTATGTGTGAAAAAGACTCAAAGTACAAAACAAGTCTGAATATGTAACATCCTAATATAAAATATATAGAGATTTTTTACTGATTTAGCTTTGTGTTTGTAAAAACACTTCAAAAACCAGACAAATAGAATTTGATATCAAAAGGAAGGAAATACTAAAAGTGAAGGAACATTCCTCTCCTCTATCGATTATATATATAAGTATGAAACTAAAAAAATTACTGATAGGTCACAGCAACTGAGTGATAGCATTAGCTGGAGTATGGCGTGTTATTCCAACAGAATCCCCCCCAAATCATCCCCGCTGTCCAAAGAGCCTTCTGTGCCATTTTAACTGAGCTTTGCTCGCAGTGAAGTTTGTGTTTTGTTCCTTGTGCAGCTGAGCAGTAGAAATACAAGTAAGTCCTTAAGGAGGAAGAGTGTTAATGTTCCAGATGCGGATCTTCACAGAAATGGAGTGATTGGGATCATGAGACCTGCGTGCTTTGACGAGTCCTCTTGTTTTTCAGCGTAAGAGGAGTTTGTTCTCAGCTCAAGCAGGTCAGGAGTGTTCACATCCAGGTAGCATTTGGTTTGACTTGTAGTTGACTGGTCTCGCTTTTTTGTGTGCTGCACCTGAAAAGGTGCATTACTGCCATTAATGTTCAGCCAGGTAAGCAGAAATCTCTCAGCTTTCCCCTCAGACCAGCACAGATACCCTGGCTGTGCCACACAATGAATCGTCTCTGATGATGATTTGGAAGCTAATCAGATAAAGGTGGAATCCATGGTGCTGGCGTCATGTGCGCTTCGAGCTCGAGCCTCAAAAAGCTGCTTTATCAGAGCCGACTTCTCCTGCTCGAGCTGAGTAATGCGCTCGCTCTTCTCTGTCACCTCCTGAAAGAGCAGATGGAATAGAGACCATCAGTGGGACAGTCAGGAGGGACTTCGGGTGAAGATTTGTGGGATTGTGTCGAACCTGAGTGAGAAGTCTGTTCTGGTCCTTTAGTCTCTGAATGGCTTGAGGAGGAGCTGGGGCCGGGGGCTGGGAGTTCACTGAGAGAACTGCTGTCTGAGCACCGCCACTGGGAAACGACGGCTGGGAGACAAACAGGGAGCAACAGGAAGGGGACAAATCTCAACATATTTAGGAATAAGAAAATGTAAAACATAAATAACTCTCATTTAAAGGACACAAGTAACTTTAAAAGTGCAATTTTGAACCTTAAACACTGAAAGCCCCCATCATATGGATGATGGTAAGGGGTAGCAGCATAGGTAGCACCTTTGTTTTATACAGAAAACATTGATTTCGTTATAAAAAAGACCAATTATCTGGAATATGTTTATGGCACACAAAAAATAATTAATTTCACAAAATATCCTATTTAGACCTAAGAGAAGAGTTTGATTTTCTCCATTGAAAACACTTTTTGTCCAAGGAATATGAAACCAAGGGCGGAGGGTCAAGGTCAATCAGGAGACCACAGGTGTGTTTGTCAGCTTAAAGTTTAAAAGGTAAAATAAATGTGTTTGATAGTGGATCTCATCTTTGATTACTGTTCTGTCAATTTAACATATCCGAACCAATCATTGAATTGAATCAATAACCGCTCTATTCCCCGATTAGAGCATCGTCGCTGTAGTGCAGGGAAACCCATATAAGTAAAACACTGTCTAATTACGTGTAGAAAAGGGAGACTTTCAACTGCTTCCATTCACTAATGCTTTGTAACAACATAATAGATCCTGGTGACTAGAGAGTTAGGAGAAAAGGAACAAAATCAGACTGGATATGCAAATTACAGTATTTGTATTAATCTTGCCACAATTTTTTGTCATATCGGTCTCTATGTTATTATTAGTTTTTTACGTATAGGAGCTGGAAACTTTGCAATTAATAATTTCTTCTTACATATTTTGAGTTTTGAGTTAATGCATTGAGTTTAGTGTTTTATATTGGTTGTTGACTATCAGCAGCATGTTCGACTAAGTTCCTTTGGGGGGAGTTTTCCAAGTTTCTCAGCTTCACATATGAAAATGTGATGCTAAAATCAGTTGAACTTAAACTCTATTTTAATATTTAAGCTTCAACAATGTTTTCTGTCTTGTATTTCAGAGTAGAGTCTGAAAGGAATTCTACTTTTTGGGTGCTTTTTAATGGCAAATGTACAAATTCTTAACTTACTGAATTTCTAGCCAATATTTCAAAGAGGCTTTGTGGATTTGTAATCAGCAGAACAGGAGGCAAGTATTTCACATAATGTTCCTCTGAAAAATCCAACCAATTTCCAACCACATGGAAACAATCATGAAGAGAGACTCCAATTCCTTCTGAGATGAGGAACATCTTTAGCCTTGCTCACAGAAAGCAGACGTTGGTTTGGATCTAAACTGGATTTACACTAAAACGTTTTAAACATCTCAATAAATAATACACTGTTACAAGTTTCTGCTATGTGAATTTACTAAAATACAGAAAAAATAAACACTTGTTATATTACAACAAAATTTAATATTGTACTTTCAGTGAAGAAACTAGAACAGAATTGTTAGTAGGAAAGACAAATATTGTAACCCACACAAAAATGTTAAGTCTGACACACAATTAGATTAAATTTTACCCTGTATTTTGAAGCATTTGACACTTACCATCCCACTGCAGGAAAGCAGGTCATTAAGGCAGCGATTGACTTCTTGCAGTTTGGGAATGAGAACATTCATGCGACTTGGACTGGCATCTGTGAAGAACTCCTGGAACAAATCAAAGAGTTTGATGGAAAAAAGGTGAAGAAAACAAAAAAAGTCAGGACAGATAAGGTCGGTCTGCAAAACACTCCTTTGCAATCGCAGTAGTTTTTTTCTTTTTATTAAAACCAAACATTTCTAACTTAATTTTTTAACTCCTTCGTGTGCAACCTAAGACAATGGATTATAATTATTTTCACATTTATTTGCACATTTACAATGCTTAACTTTGTGAAAAGGCTTTTGCAGAGGACTCAGAGTTTTAAAGAACTGCAGCAAAAACAAGACATCTTGGAGTTACCAGGAATCCTGACATGCTGTTTAAGAGTTAGAAAGAAAGTAAAATTTTCCTACCAATACAAACATAAACATGTGGTATTTTCTGTACATTGCTGGAGTTTAAACTGGATATGTGTACTTCCGTCATATGGGATGAATGCTGAGGTTTTTGACAATAAACACTTGAGGACGTTATGGCATGAAACAAACAAAGAATATGGACGGGTCTGCTTTATTCAGAGGAACTGTCAGAAACACTGGATGCTGGCGTAAGGATTTCATGTCAGACTGTGCTTGTCCACTATTTATTCAGTTATTTTTTAGGCTATTTTTTCCTGGACTGGAGCTGCATTGGAACCTACCGTGCAGTGAGAGCTTTGTCCGACTTGCCGCTGTCTCTCTGTGACATTGTGGATTTGGCCTTGGTACCACTCTCGGGCCCGCTCTACCACTTCCAGGCCTGACAGCAGCGAATCCTTTTCCTGCTCCAACTCCTTCATTTGCTTCAGCTGTGTGAGATGAAGCATAAAACGAGGAAGTGATGAGAGACAGTGAAAGGGAATCACAGGGAAACTAAAACCTGCATGAACTTCTTGCTTAAAGTTGAAATTTTACATACTATAACGTATAAACAGACATATGACCTAATCTCCTGTTTTAGATGCAATAGCAAAATTATTTATATTTATTTTTATTGGATCAAACATTGTGGGTATCCCTCCATAAGCTCCTCACAATAATTTGCTGGAACTTTGGCCCGTTCCTCCAGACTGAACTTCTGTAACTGAGTCAGGTTTGCAGGTCGCCTGACTCTCATGAACATCTTCTGTCCTGTCCACAAATTTCCAACGGGACTGAGATCAGAGTTTTGTGACATGCACCATAAAATATCGACTTTCTTATCCTTAAGCTAACTAATTTTATGGTATGCTTAAGATCATTAATAAAAGACCCATTCGTAAATAACTTTTAACTTATTTTGCTCAAATCTTGAAATGTTTCTCCAATAATTCCACATCATTTTCTTTCCTTATGATGCTATCTATAATTCCCTCCTGCTGCAAAAGACCCACATATTATGATCCTGCCTCCTCAGAGCTTCACAATGGGAAAGTTTCTTTGTTTTTTTTTTTTAGGCCAAAATGCCTCTCCTTTTTTTATTAACATTAAACAGTCAGGATATGGCTTAGCACTTCAATTTTTTATGTCTCAAAAAAATAATCTGTCCATGAGTGCATCTGAAAGCTGTAATCTGTTGCTTTTGCTTCCTCACTGAGGAAGAAGCCATTGACACCCACAAAGGTATCTTATTGTATTTAACTTGCACAGAATTGCTTGAACAGATGAATATGTCAACTTCAAGCGTCTGGAAATTGTCCCTGAATATGAACGAGGCTTGAGGAGGTCCTAATATTCCGCCTATATTCTTTTTCTTTTTTCTTTTCCATGTTATCATAGAAGTAAGCCATTTGTTTTAGGTATGCTAAAACACAAATTCACAGGCGAGCCTCAAATTTAACTCATTTAACCTGACAGAAATTTCCCAACCCATGAGATCATCAACAGCTATGATTAGAGTAATCTTCATGTAAACTTCTTTTTTACTTTCAAGCAAGTAATAAATTAATTAATGTGGGATAGGGAGGAAAAAAATTACTTTTTTGTCTATTCACAACTGGATTTCATCAAGTAACCGTTTAAATAAAGGAGTAAACTGTTTGGCGTTTCCCACGCAATACTTATTAGGACAATTTTCAAACTGTTGCCAAGAATAAATCTAATCATAGTTCTCGGTTCGCCAGCAGTTTGCATAGCAGACAAACTCCCATGTTTTCACCCAGGCATCTGCAGCCCGCTCTTTTGTGCTGGACAGAACAATGGCGCCACACCAATTGTGCCGAACTCTCTCCCATCCTGGACAATGTTTAGAGGGAAAAGTGAGTCCGCCGTCATGGCAACCCCACAGCAACCCAAGAATAGGGGGAAACAGTGGATCCACCTCAACTATGGCCACCCCAGTGTGTGCTTGTTAAAGAGACCGAGGGAGAACGATGTGTGTGAGGGGAAAATGCGTGTGTTTGTGTGTGTTTGCGGCACAGCAAGGCTGCATTGAGTTGTGCTGACCGGGCTGTCTATGGACCAGGCTGCCTTAGTCCAGGCCTCACTGCTGGTTTTCAGCCACCTGATGTGTCAACTTTCTACAGTCCACTAACAATCGCTAAAATGGCCTGACACTGGGTAAAAATAAAACCATGAAACACGTTTTAGCTCTTTGCCAAGAAGCCTGAAGAAAGTGTTTTTGTTGAGGAAGAATAAAAGGGACTGGAGGAGAAGCATAGATCAGAATTGGGCCACAAGCAGGAAAACTCAAAAAGAAGAAGGGATGAAAGGTTTTCAAAACCTGTAGGTGTCTGTGCTGTTATCCGAGTGACTGAGCAAACACAGGCACACACAACAAAGCACGTAGAATAACACGGCACCCCTCCGCATAAGCTGTTTGGCTTAGACTCCAAAGAGAAACCAGCAGCTGTACAGCTAAACTGTACAGAGAACAAAACAGGCTAGGGGCTGAAGCCAAGTCGCGACACAAAACTCATCAAAAAAGTCTACAATTATTTTAAAAATATGTATTATTTTAGTGAATAAGTAATTTTTTTATAAAATGTATATAAATGTCCTGAAATGTTGATTGTTTCAGATCTAATGTGAGCTCCACAGCAACTTTGGACCAATAAACATGTCCTTTAGTCTTCAGAGTAACAGGAGAAGATTAATCTTAAACATCCTGTCCAACAAACAGCAACATCTAACAGCTCGACGGTGATCCCAACCAGTTACTTCATCTGCCGTCACAACACAACCTCAGAACCGCAGCTTCATGAAATTACCTCAAACAACCTCATCAGTCTTCTTCAACCAGCCCTGGCCTACTCACCCAGAGGAAAAACTGCAGAGCCTTGTTGCTGTAAAGGCTGTTGCTGAGGGGGATGAAGACGGTTGTGTAGGCGGCCCACACAGCCGTCCAGGCTGGGCCGGATGGGCCAAGCGAGTCCTCTACTTCTACCAGGCCCCCTGGCCCGACCCGGCTCACTACCATCAGGGCAGCGAGGGGCCAAGACGGCCTGGGTGGGAGGGATGGAGGGAAGGGGGGAAGGAGGCAGGGGCGGAGGAAGAAGAAGAAGAATTGAGGGGGAGAGGGGGTTGATCAGTCAGCCTCTATCTAGACACAAGGTGCCAAGGGGAGAAGAGACAGAGACGGCAACACAAACACAGAAAGAAAGAGAGAAAGAGGAGGTGAGCAGGAAAGAGTGAGAAATGATGAAGTGTGTGTGACGAGTGGGGGGGGGGTGAAAAAAGAGAGGAGGCCTCAGCTCAGCTGGTTGGTCGAGGGAGGGGTTAGAGGGAAGGGAGGAGAATCCATGGACCAATAGGAAGTGCTAGAAGCCACACTAGGAAGTCTTTTCAAAAACATTTTCATGTCTTATTATATAAATAAAATATTGTTGGAATGTTTGTTTCAACACAGACCTTAAAGACGAAGCTTCACACTTAAAATCTCAGACAATTCTCTGGATATCATTAATTTAGACTGAGTTATTATTAAGATGAATATTAAGAGAGCATTAACCCAGAAATACAGTACTCTTTTGAGGTTCCACAACAAGCAGAAAGACATTAATGATAACACACGCAGACCATCTATTTGTTTCTACACTGTCAATTGTAGAATTGAACAAAAAAATTTTTTTCCAACTCAAACATTTCTTGAGAGACAATGATATTTAATTGGTTATCATTTAAGACAAAACACAGCAACTAAAACGAAAAAAGCAACTTAGATAAGAATTAGTTTAAACTAAATGGGTATTTGTCTATTTTATAATTTAAAAAAATTACAAAAATAATTACTTGTATATGCAGTGATGCCATTAGAACATTTTTCTAATTTCTGCATTTAAGACACAAAATTTCACAATTCTGTTTTTAAAAAACTTCAGAAACTTACCAGTTTTTAAAATGTGGTTTTACAGTAAGGAGATGTTAACATGTCAGTTCAAAACACTATTGGTGTACGTAGAGTGGAAATCTTAATGACGACCAAAACCTAAATGTAAATGAGTCTGTAGCTGAGTTCGTCACCAGCTATCAATAGATGTCAAAACAATGACTTAAGCAAAGGTTTGTGCAAATGAGGACGTGGGATTGAACACCAACCATTCCATAATCCACTCCGTTGGAAATGGTATGCCTCCTATGCTCTTCTCGACTCCGCCCGTGTCGCCTGGAACCACCGGTTAATCCTGTAGCTGATTCGCTCTGCGATCTTGGCAAACCTGATTTTGTAACACCTAAACACAGTGAGATGAAAGCAATTATCAGCACCACATCGCAACCTGGAAGAATGTAAATAGAGCAACAACAAAAAGAAAACCTGTCCGATCCTTCATTTTCAAAATGTTTTAATTATGTTTTGTTAATCAATATTTTATTAAATCTAAACATTTTTAGATGACAGAGTGCAACCTCAGATGGAATAACCTTGTAAATAGATAAACAAAAGGATTAAAAATGTGTAACATTATTGTAATAACAAAAATATGACAGAAAATATTTATATTCTTACATCAGGAATAGTTTGTAGCTGTTAGAAGGATCCCAGGGAATGTTGGGGGTGTCAGTAAAATGTGAATTTCCATCACAATCTTTTGAAAAAAGCATCACAACAAACACATGATTTCCCAATATCATGCAGCTCCAAGCAATATATATTTTTCATGCCGGAGAAACTTCCATATGCTTTTCTACCAAGCCCTTGTCTTTTGTTGGTTTATTGCTACCTGTTCAAACAGAAACATTAAATTGTGCAGAAATTTGTTTTGAATAACTTTTGGTCTAAATTTGTTTTTTATATATGCCACAGGAGGGAGCGCTAACCTCTGAATTAGGCTGCTGTCAACAGCAGGGAGGCTTTCATTACATCACGTGTTCAGTGATGCATTAAGAGTTCAGTATCTCCTTGAGCCTGGTTTGGTTGCTTCACTAAGCTCAATGAAGAAAATACAATATCTGATTTTCTCTTCCCTTCTTCATTTCATTTCTTCATAAATACCCACTCCATCGATGAGCTTCCAAAATACAATTCTGGCACATTGATACATTATTATATTGATTAAATGTTCTTAAAACATGACTCTCCATTAGGGACTGATTCAAAGTAGACCACTAGCAAAACCTTCTTCTTCTTCTTCTTCTTCTTCAATGAAGCACAATAAGTTTTCCAATCTGTCCAGTTGCTGTTCTGTTGTGTCTGTTAAGGTTTTTTATTGCTATCAGATTGAGAAATTTTGATGAGTAGCACCAGTGCTTTCCTTGCACCAAAGCATGATAAAAGGGGAGGTGAATGTTAGGAATTTGGGGAGGATTTCACTGCAGCAGCAAATCACTGCGCTCTGCTGTGTTTGCTGTAATCTGGACTAAACCATCGGGCTTTGGCCGCACATGAGAGATTATATCACAATCATTGGCATCTATGATGCTCAGTCTGTATTTTAGCCATACATATTTGAACAAGCAGCAATATGCAACGCCTGTCAAGGGACTTACATGCAACATTTTGCTAATATTTCAAATCCAGCTAAATTGAGAGAGCTAGGACATTGATGAGGGGCAATAACCCTCCACTTCAGGTCAGGACATGCTCAGTTCAGAGACAGATGCCATGTTGTTAACAGTTGCCAACAGTCTCAGCATTTCCCTTAACGTCATCTCAGACGGCTAAATCAAAACAAGAACATCTCACCAAAACAAGAAAGTGTTTATGTCTGGCCAAAGTGGAACTGATTCCCTTCAGTTCCACTAACCCTGAATGGACCAGCATCAGATAAAAACTGAGCTGTGTGAAAAAGATTTAAAATGTAATTATACCACGATTCTTAACTAACGATTCTTTTAGTATTGATTATTCTGATGATTAATTGAAGATTTTTCATTTAACCACATAATCTTTTTTCTGTACAATATTAAAAGATGAAAATAAACAAATACTTAAATCAACTTTTTAAATGAGAACATTTCTTTGTCTAAAATGCAGTAACAGCATTCATTTAGTCTATACTTAATCTTTTGTATCAAAAGGTGGATCTGCAGCTAAAAACTAGCAACAGGGTTTCCCTCAGTGTACCATAAGCCTGGCGGGTACCAGGCTTTACTTGTGCCCCCACCAGGCTTAGCATTGTTAATTTATTTGTTTTCTTTTGGGGAGTTGAGGGGGGTTAATGATTGCCTTTTTTTTAAGACTTTCTAGTTGGGGTTTAGATATTAATCTTTCAGTCTTCCAAAAATGCATAACTTTTCAAATTTCCTGTCAACTTTAAAACATTTTTTTATCTCAAAAACACGGTGGATGGCTGGATGACTGCTGTAGCGCCCTGAGCACCGGGCTTAGTAAGGTTTCTGGGGGAAACCCTGACCAACATGTGAAAAGCTCAGCCCTTTCTACTTGATTTGACATCAGTGCAGAGTAGTGCTGATCTGTTGACTACTTTTTGGCTTAACCAATTAATAATTAGAAAGCAAAAAGTAGTTAATAGATTTTTTTTTAGAGAATTTAAACCAGGTGAGGATTAAAACTAAAATTCTGAAAAGCATATTTATGCACAATTTCTTTTTTCTTAGATTCAAAATGTAATTTCTGTGCAGATTAAATGAATGCTTAATTGCTGCTCTGACTGTGTTGTTCTTTTAGCAAATTACCTTTTTTGAGTCTGTATAATTAATTATTAGTTGATGATTATTTCCATAATTCATCACAATTAATCGGATTAACTGTTTCATTCTCATATTATTCAGAGATGATCCAACCAATCGTCCAGAACTTGAAATAAACTTGTTTTCCTTGATGGGATGTGATCGGTGATCAGCTGGTTAAATACTAAAAGATCATAAAAAACTACTAATGCAACATTTTCATTCAATAAACCACTCAAACAATTGTAGATACTTTATTGTACTTTTTTTAGATGAGTAAAAATGGAGTGAAGTTTGGGAAAAACATACTTTATTGAATACATCAGGATGACCTTCTACTGTAATTCCTTCATTTCTTTTGCATTTGAACCACTTCATCTATCATGAAGCCTGCTCTTTTACCTGTCCTAGTGCTTAGAAAAAAGAAAAAAAATCAAAACAAGTCAAACTTTAAGGTCACAACTTGTATAAAATCTGAAATCTGTAACAACCACAAAAAGACTGATGAAAATAATGTCAGTCTTAAGATGCTTTACATTGCAAATGAGCATCTCTTGGAATGAAATGTTGGGATTTAAAAGCTGCGTTTCTTGTTGGTAACAATTTAAACTCAAGCAGCAAGTAAGATGATTCTCTCATTGTAAAAATGCTTTAAACTTATATATTCCAATATTTTGTATGACTAGTTTAACTGAGTTAACAGTTCTGGAGTTGCAATCTCACCATATCAATCCATCTCTCTGAATGAAAACCAACGTTGTCCTTAGTAAAAGTGGTTTAAGCAGTAAGAGCCCTGAGGGTTGGACAGCAATAGCGAGAGACTATCTAATAGTAAAGCTCCAGACAGGCCTGTGTGCGTACAGATGAGACAAACTCTGACAGACACTAGCTGAGTGAGTTAGTGTGTGCATGTCAGAGACAGAGAGGAAGGGTTTTTTGTGAAGGAGGTGCAAGCGCAGAATAAGATAAGGACTAAGGAAGAGATGTGGAAATTTCTTAGGTTCTTTGACCTACATTTATTGCACAGGGGCAAAACTGGGTGATGGTCAGGGTGCACAATCCTAAAAGAAAACTCTGAAATCACTTCAGCTCCTTACATGACCTCTGACCTTGCCTGTGGTTAACAACAACAGTTATTTAATTGGGGACTCGTGATTGGAGCAGAGGCCTCTGGCCAGGCCCTGTTTATATTGTAACTCTAGAGTTGGGTTGTGAAAACCAACAGGTCTCTCTTACTGAGTCTGTATGAACTCAGCTCATTGTTGTCATTTTAAACATCATATAACACCAGCTGATATGCAATTATTTCAATTGGGTGTGCAAAATTGGGATATTAATTGATGACAGGATAAATTATTTATTGCTACTTTATAACTATTTTCTTAACATTTCATGTCTTAAGCACAAAGTATTTTTTATTTCTTTTTACCATGGAAGGACAGAGCAGTTAAGCAAAATTATCTTAATAAGCCAGAATTTAGCCAATTTAAAAAGATGTAAAAGTGGATAGTATGGATTGTGAATATTACTTAAATGACCTTTCACTAGTCTTACACAGGTGGTTATAGTTTGAGCTTAGAACCATCCCTGAACTTCATCAAGCTCCAAGAGTTTATCCCATTGCACAACGTTGATTTGCAGCCACTTACATGGTTGGAGCTGCGGAGACTCCAGCGCCAGCGACTCGATGTTCCTGATTCTGCTCTGCTGCGGCTGGGTTGCTTTGCTAGCGTGGCCCGGGTCGGCGTGGTAGCACAAATCCTCCGGAGCGACGGGGACCCGCTCCACACTCCGCCCGGACCTCTGGAAGCCCGCGCCGTACCGCGCTTGTCCACATGCGGGGAAACCCGTCCCTTCCTCCGGACGGGCCCGGCTCTGCAGGGAGGACGCCCGGTGCGGCTGGGTGTTTGTCACGTTGCCCAGCGGACGGACTTTGTTCTCCACCCGAGGTCCGACGCTGCATGTGGACGGGGGTACGGGTTTCTGGGGATGCCTCGGAGCCTGCTGCGGCTGCACAGCAGCCTGGGCCTTGAAGTAGGGGCTGTTCTCCGGGTTCAGCATGGAGTACCGCAGCCCGGCCACGAACCGCTCAAAGGTGAGGCAGCCATGCGGAGGAGTGACCCTCCTGAGGCAGCTGAGCACTCCGCCGGGCAACTCCCTGGTGTCTGCGCCCTGCCATCGACTCTCTATCTCCGAGATGTGGACATACCCCCTTCTGTCGTCGTCCAAAATGTCAAACAGAGTCCTCAAGCTGTGCAGAAAAGCTTTTGGTAACCCATCTGTGGTATACTCTGTCTCCTTGGGTTGCATTTTGTTCGTTTTAAAGCCGTTCACTGGGACTTGAATCACGTCTTTTCTTGACCCAACTCTCCCATAAATCGCAGCGGTTCCGTTCAGGTCACTGGCTACCAAAGCCATGAATAAGGTGTTGATAACGTACACAGAATAATCATTCAGAATAAATAAACTAACTAATATGAGCGGCCCCGCTTTGGAAGATAAGTTACAAAAATACAAACCGTGTCTTTTTTAAAGTCATTTAACCTAAAATAAAAAAATAGACTCGATAACTTGAGGACTTCAGTAAGACGCCCCTCATCGAAACTCAGCGGCAGTACTCCGATCCTCTGATCCATACTTTCCTTTCTCTACCCGGACCGCCCTTCAAACTACTCTGCGCGAGCGTCCTCTGATCAGCCATTGGCCGCGGCGTGCGCGAGCTCAAAGCTGATTGGTCGCGATCTGCAATAGGCTTAAGTTTGAGTTGTGCTTTTGTTATTAAATTCAGAAGAGACGTTATTCATAAAGATAGAATGTTATTTTCCCTCCCTTTAATTAAAAAGAGCTATCACCTTAAAACTCTTACACACGCCGGTAACACAGGAAAAAGCCTTTTACGTTAGAAGTTTTGGTTTTACTAACTAGTAATAATAATAGTATCTTTTACGTTGGTTTTAGTTGAAGGACGAAGAAAAACATTAGTTTGGGGCTGCTTTGCTAAAGCAATTAAGGACGATATTTATCCAAAAACAGAACAGGAATTTCTGCTCATTCTGACTGACAAAAACTGCTTTTAAACTCAGAAAAACCACACTGCTGGGTCTAAAATGTGATCATTTTCTCGTCAACATAAAATGACCTTTTAAATCTTATGGTCTCATCTATATCCCACCCCTCAACCACATGATGGCATTTTAAAACTCACATAAAGGATATGAACAGAGGCATGATTAGATCTTGCAGACTAATTTGCAATTATTTAAATTTGATGAGACATCAAAACATTTGAGCACAACTGATTCTTAAATATGTTTTAACTCTGGTGGCTGATGGGTGACACAATAATCAAACCTCTTTGCTAATATCAGCTGCAGCATTTTACACTGTAAAACACAGCTGCTCTCAATTTCTGCAGAGAAACAAATTTTCCTTTGAGCTTACCTGCTAGCTACCCAATCAACAATTGCATGCAGAGTATTTAGTTGCTCAGCAGTTATTAGTCAGCTAAAATTCTACTGATGTGCAGCTTTAAATTCCCTGCTCTCAGCTTGTCTTTACCTCTGATAAGATAATATATCAGCAGGTATTTCTTATCCACCACAAAGGACATTTCAGTACAAATAGTCTGTATGCATGTGGTTAAATTGCACTCACCATAAACAGTTTTCTCAGGGACACACATTTCTACTTATGCAGTAAAAAGTGCAATTGAGGTGAAGCTGCAGCTGCACAGCGTGTTGCTATAAAACATCAGGTTGTGATCAGATCCATGCAGAAGAACTCAGAGCTGACAGACATCCCTGCAGCACAACTCTCACCATGGAAGTAAGTTCAGGACTCTTAGCTCTTAAAGTTAAGCAGGAGTTTTGGCTCTTCACAGCTTCAGCAGGTTTCTCTAAAACATTCTCCTGCTTTATTTTCTGGCTCTCTGAAACAAATATTCAGTAAAAACTGTGAAACTGGGATGTAACCTCCTCTGTTTACAGCTGCTGTCCACTCTCCTGCTCCTCCTGGTTCCTCTGTTGAGCAGCTATGCAGCTTTTCTCCTTCCTCTCGACTGCAGCGACATCTATAAGCAGGACACAACGCGACCCAGCGGAGTTTACACCATCTATCCCATCGGACCCCTGTCTGGTGTCCAGGTACACTTGAAATCAATTAACATGTTTAGTTTATTCTTTTTTTTCTCACCAACCACCAGAAAAATGAGAAAGTTTATGACTCCTGGAAATGTGAGGAAGGTGTATTCCACATGTGAAGAAAGAGAAAAGGGATTTGGAGATTTTGTCAAATTTGGCAACTGTAAGAGGAGATATGGTAATTAGAAAATGAAGCTTTATGCCTGTGATAAAGTAATTTTTTCTTCTTAACCTTTTGATTTGAAGAATTTTATTATCTGAATTATCATTTACTTGGGGAGAAATAAGGTTTCTTCAAATATCTGTTGGCTGATCACTCTTATGAAAAAGCAAAAGAAAAACTCAGTTTATAGACATAATTAGCTGCAGGAGGATCGCTTCAGGTGAAATAAGACTATTTTAGAGGAAAACTGAGCACATTTTCTGCAGGATATGAATATGGATGAAAGGAGAGTATTGACTCCAGTATGTAAAAACAATTGCAGTCTTAAGGAATAATGAAAATAATCAAAGTAAAATATTCAACAATTGTATGTTTCATCTTTATGTAAAAATGCAGATCTTTGTGTAATTAATTTGTTCTGTTAGCCCTTATTAAGATTGCTAGTGTTGAATCAGACCCCCAAAACACATTGCTTTGTTTTATGAAATATGGAAAATCTGTAATGATGTTGCTGTAAAATTTAAAAAATAATAATTCCAGTTACAGGATGCTGGCTGCAGGTTTAAACTGATTTCTGCCTGATGGAGTCACTAGTGGATCAAACAGCATACATTCATCACTTCCTCCTTTTTTTGTAGGTTTTCTGTGACATGAGCTCTTTGGGAGGTCAGTGGACTGTGAGTATCTGAACCCATCACTTTCACCTCATACTCAGACTGATGGCTCTAACCCGCGGCTGCTTTGTCACCAGCAGTCAATCTCAGTTCAACTTCTGATTCTTGTGTTCAGCTGGTTAAACGCCTCCATCTCCCCCCAGGTGTTCCAGAGGAGGATGGATGGCTCGGTGAACTTCTACAAGCCCTGGGCTTATTACAAGTTGGGCTTTGGGAATGTGGCTGGAGAGTACTGGCTCGGTAAGATATGAAGCTAAAACTATGATAGAGATCAGAGAGAGCCTAAAGAGGCTCCTGAAAGACTGTATGTTTCTGTTTTCAGGACTGAGGAACCTTTACCTCTTAAGTCACAAGAAAAGGTTTGAGCTGCTGGTTATCATGGAGGATTTTGAAGGACATACAGTTTATGCTCGTTACCGCTGGTTCAGTGTTGGTCTGGAGACTTTCGGGTACCCTCTCCATGTGTCTGGATTCATTGATGGAGGGGCAGGTGAGTACCAGGGGGAGCAATGCTGCTTTAGGACAAACAAAACTAATTCCTCTGACTTTATTAAAGCAATGTTTAGCATTATGTTGGAGGAACTCTTATTATTAAAATGAATAAAGGAACAAATGGTGATATGTTGATATCTGAAACCTGACTGAAAGTTTTGTCCTGGTCACTTAGCTCGGTGTCAACAAGCCTAAGGAAGAAACACAAAGAACTGAACTATTTGACTTAATATAATGATGTGTTTAACCGCTGAGATTTCTCATTGTGATAAATCCTTTAGTTGATATTTCTGAGCTTTAGTATGATTTATCTCGTTTGCTCTGAAAACTTCTCAAACATTTCTTCCTGATTTTTGTTTGAGCAGGAGACTCCCTGAGTTATCACAACGGACACAAGTTCTCCACCTTCGACGTAGACCTGGACAGTTATCGTTTAAACTGTGCCAAATTATTCCTGGGGGGGTTCTGGTATAACAACTGTCATCGCACAAACCCAAACGGGGTTTATCGCTGGGGGGCTGACGATACTATCAGTTCTGTTGGAGTGGAGTGGTCCACATGGAAGGGCCGTAACTATTCCCTGAAGGGCATCAGCTTTATGATGCGTCCTGCTCACTAACGCTGCAGGACAAACGTCCTCTAGAATATTAGAGGTTGATGTTTCCTGTGATTAAACTCAATCAGAAGATCACCTGTTACCTGCCAGAATTGAATCCAGATGTTGGCTGTGATTTCAAAACCTGTTTTTGGTGATTTGTTTTTTCAAATTATTTTTCCTTTCTCTACTGCATTCTGACAATAAACAAGAAACAAACTGATGATTTGTGTCTGGATTTAAAGCGGGGGGGAAAAAAACCTGAAACCAATTTTCAAACATTTTGAAGCTTCATCTTAATCTCTTCAGACATCGTATTTCTATTTCCACATGAGAATCAAAGTCGACCTTTTTATGACACAATAATTTGGATTGGAAATGGAAAAGCGTCTAGTGTCGCACCTCAACATCATCCTCTGGTAAAAGAGGATGTCATTTACTGCATAACAACTTTCTGTTTTCACACCCAACACTTCACACCAAGAGCAGTTATAGTTATTAAAGTTACAATTAAAAACAGAAAAAATATTATTACTGGAACAATGTTACTGTTTTATTTTCCATCTTAAAATTGACCTTTTCGCCTTACTTAAGGTAAATCTGTCAACTATTTCAAGGTTAGAAATCTGTGTAGTAACTGAGGTTCATATTGAAGTGGTAGGGTTCCATCCCAGCATACTGTCAGTCAATAGTCAAAACAAAACAAATTAGTCTCAACCAGTGTCCACTTTGTGTATTGTTACTTTAGCAATACGTCCAAATACAAAAAACTGTTTTAAATTAGAAAAGGTCAGACATGCAGCTGACCAAAGGTTCCAGAAATGGAACAGCTCCTTATTTCACCTCCTTTCTTCTTTTTTAAAATTACATTTGAATCACTAATTGGGCATCTGCACAGCACAGGGTGGAGAGGGAGTGACATTCACTCACTTTTGATTGGAGATGCAATAAATATGTTGGGGCTCAAAAGACTTAACTCATTTCTGTCTGAGCTGTTGTGCTGCCCCCTAAGAAATCTCGCCCTGAGTAGTGAGCTGTATTGCCCACTTTGTGGATGCTTATTGACCACAAATATTTACACCTGTAAAGATCCCCTGTAGGCAGCTGATACACAGCTATTATGAACCAAAGGAAGGAACTGGCTTTCTGCACAGTAACTCTGACCTGCCTAGGCATGAACTCCCCTCCTGTCGTCAGCTGCAAAGACTGCAATGGTGATTAATCCTAAACACGCCATCACGTTGTCACAAAGGATCTCTCATAACTATTGCATAATGCAAACCTTTCCGTTAGTCATCCTGTCAGACCGGCTTTTGGTTCGTTTTCGCTCTCTACCAGTGGTGTAGTGGACTGGACATGTATCTTTAATTTCTTTTTTTTTTTAAAGCAAAACCAGCAACTGTGTTTCCTCTATCCTGCTGAGCAGGGTGAGTGCCTGCATATATGGCAGTATCAGTGAATACATGACAAGGCTTATTCAGTTCATGGAGCCTGTGTTGGGATGCAGAAATACAAAGAAGAGGCTTAAAAGTATTCAAGAGGAGCTGAATCAGATTTTTGAATTGCAGTGAGTGGGTGAGGAACAGGGTGGGGGAGAGGATTGAAGCTTGAAAAAGATGTGGGGAGGAAAAAAAGGGAATAATGAATCAATGCTAAAGCTTTCTTAAAATAGATTGATTTTCAGAATCGCTCTTATTTTCTTTCTGCGTCACTGATATATTGTCAGCATTTTATGTTGTTCCTTAGAGTGGCTTGGACTGTGGCTTGCATTCACCTGTGATGTGAGCCAGTTTTGGGACATTTCTGAGGCAGGTGAATAAGGCTTGATGTTCTAACAGAGCCGGTCTGACATTTTTGGGCATGTCAGTAATATTCATGTATTACATAATCAATAAAAATCTACATAAAAATCCATACATTTGGGCCCCAATGAAAGATTTTAAGCAAGTCAAGTACGACTTGCAACTCCAGCAACGGGACAGAGAAACTGAAATGCAAACTCAAAACATTTCAGTCTCAAGGCAGAATTGACACCACAAAAATAATTATGCTTAAAAAACAATGTAAAAATATTCAACATAAATGATCCTCCCTGCCGGAATCTTCTGCATCACTGGTTTATAGATTGCAGAAATGAGACAAATATCTCTGCCGTTCTTGTTTTTAATTTGAATTTCTTTTCTGTTTGAAAGATGTTGCAATAAGTTGATAGTATTCATCCTTAACCTGTGTTTTTAATTAGCTTTGAATCTATATTGATATGGTATATGTTAAAGAGGGTGACAGGCATTGATTCATGCGCACATTGTTCAAACTCCAGGTCTTTATCCCCTTTTTGCATAACTCTAATCCTGTAATTTAGCATGGTACCTTGAAAGTATCCTGTCTGGACATAAGCCATATGGAATCTTTTTATAAAAGCTACACATTGAAAACTATGAAAGTGATTCTGTTGCAAATTCAAGCTGGTTTAACTCCACCTTCATCAGTGAGTTATTCACGTTTTTCTCCATTTTTCCGATTAAAAACACACAAGTGTAGGCGTACTTGTCAAAAAGGGCAGAGAACAGGATGACTCACTATGTTAAGTTTTTGCAGGTTGACTGCTATGATTTCTGACAAAACTTTTAACTTCTTCTCTGAAGATTCACATTGATAAACAGTTTACTTGTGTCTGCAAGCCTCCTGGAGTGTCTTCAGCATTAGAATACTTTTATTGATTCGTATACTGTGTCCCTGCAGTTAGCAGTGGAGAAGTTTGCAGCGGAGTGTGAATTGGTTTGGATGAAAGTTAATGTAGCGCCTACTTAATGGAAACAGGATCAAGTAGGAAACTGGTTGTCTTTTTATTGAGCTCACATTTCTGTACTAGAAATGTTATTAGTGCAATGTAATATTCTAATCTCAAAAGTTATGTTTTTCATAGCTATATGTGGCAAATTGTCATAATTATCAGAAATAAATACTTGAAAACATGAGTCTGCCTGCAATTATTCTATTTAATGGGTTTCAGTTAACAAAATAAATGACATTCTAATCTGTTCAATAGGTCTGTGGATTAACAGTAAGCAGAACTACATTAGTTTGTTTTCCAAACTGTGAAGGTCCTAAAGTGACTGAATCATTAACTAGGTAAGTTGTTGTGTTGTGCATCAAGTAAATAGAGAAGTTATTTTTCAGTCTTTGAGTTTGTTGTCGTGATATTGACAGTATAAATAACAAAAATAAATGAAACAAATAACCTTCAATAATTCTGCAGAACAGTTGAACACGAATAAAGTCAATGTTTCTTTGAGACATGATGAGTTTATTGAAGCTTTTGTGGATTCATGGCAGGTCAATAGATTTCTAGTGGACAGAAGAGGCAGCAGCAAGTCGTTTTCAATTGTTGGATTTCAGTTTTTACTAACGTTCATGTCCTTAGAAGCAAAATCCGATCATTAGCTGGTTCAAATCCCCAGAGGAAACATGGGTACCAGCAAACAGGTTGATACATCCCATAATACGTGCACAGAAACACCCAGTGGCTGGTGGTAGGTTTAATTCTGTTGCATGACAAACCAACATGTCCACACAATAATACCAGATCAAGAAGCTTAACATCAGATTTCTGCTAAAGACCCAAATTAATCTGTGACCTGCAATTTAGCGAATTCAGTTCTATTCAATCTACTTTAATGCCGTTATGAAATTCAAAAACCCCATGAAGTCTGAAACCAAACAATAAAATTACTTTCTTGAGTAAGTAAGATGAAAAACACTTAAAATAAATATAAAATGTATGTTTTTTCCTCAGTCTTTATACATACTTTTTCTGGCAAAGAGGCATCACAGGTCAAAGACTATGTTTATTCCATGTCATCTCCATATTTTGTCTTCTGAGCAGCTTTTGAATCCTCTGGATGAGAAACTGGAAGACCAACACAAAGAAAGGTAAGCATAGAAATCCATCTCTGCAGACTTAATCCATAGGAATTGAAGAACTAAGTTCCTTAAAAAAATGTTTTCATCCATATTTAAACAATATCAACAGTGATTTTCATTAGTCCTACCTGTTGTTGGTGGTGGTGATCTGTCTGGGACTTTGCCCGTCTCTAGCAGCAGCCAAAGGTCTGAGCATTTCTGTGTTTCCCAGCGAGTTACTGTGTAACTACAAAACGATGACGCCACTGACAGAAGAGGTTTCAAATAAGGCAGTCAGAAATTGGAGCAAATATCTTTCCAGTCTATCTAACGAGTATTTAAGAAGTTTAACTTATCACCTATTGATATGAGCAGATTCCACTGTAGGGGATAGGGGAGTCTCATCTGCAGAGCCTTCTGGATGGCAAAAAACCCTGTGACACCTGTAACAACATCACAGAAGGCGCCTCAGTCAGACAAGCAAGGAAGGGAATAAAAACTTAAATACTGGAAACTCAAAGGTATTTGAAATTTAAACACATACTGTTGCTTTTGCTCTGTTGTTCATTGAAAGGTTTTTAGAATATTGCACAATAACAAGAAAATGATAGAAGTAATTTTGGGGGTAAAGTAGCTGATTTCTAAACTATAGACAGAGGAGTTCATTATGAATTTATTTGGGCTATTCATATAGTGTGCAAGCTTTAAATCTAAGGAAACTATAGGTGAAAAGGAAAAGAAATGAAAGATGAACAAATAACAGACAGATACGCTGATAAGTTTTAAGCAACAAAGTTACAAGAAAGGAAAATGTTTTTCCATAATAAATGTTCCTTTTCCACTCTTATCAGAAGTAACTCTGTCATTTGTACTTGCAGATATATGCACATTCAAACTATAGTTTAGAACTGCATAAACAAACAAAGTGATCCTATACTTCTCAATTTGATCTCTAAAAATAACCCAAAATGTTTCATCTGAAAATTGAAACAGCATGGTATCACATTCATTTGCTTTACTGAAAAAAGCAACTAAGAGGTGACTAAATATTTTCCAGAGTTTGTACCAGATAGTCAAAGATTACAGCTCCCTCCTGTGGTTAAAAATGCTTTAAACTCAAGTTTACTTTCACACAGGTATTAAATTGGCACAAAAAAAGCTGTAATCCATTTAATCCATTCTCTATTGCACGTAAGACACTGTTGAATTAATATTATTTTTATGCTATTTTAAGGAACATATTGTAATTAAAACATTACCTAGTGCAAAGGTTCCAGTCCCCTTCATAAAGGCGTGAGACTGACACGCAGCGTAGCTTTGCAACCCCTGAAAGACAAACAAAACAAGACAAGACAGAATATCTGACTTTACAGTATGTTGTATATTAAATAAAACGTTTTTAAAAATCTAGAACAATTCTATAGTCATGATACAGTCAAATGTCCTCCAGAGATCTGCAACTTCAGACAAAAACAAACAACAGTAATTCTCACGGGATGTTTTGCTGCTATCGCGTCGTCCACCTTTGTCAGACCGAGGTTCACCATGTTGACAAGTAGGTTAAAATTACAGGCTTCTGCTTTAAGGATTCAATTCAAATACAACTTATGTCAACACATGACTCCCCTGTTATGAAACTTCCGCGTTGAAGAACAAGAAGAGAAGAAGAGGGGCGTGTATAAAACAACAGCGACACCTAAGGGCCGGAAAGTGCTACAACACATTGCAGGACGGATCGAAATAAATATTTGATAAATTATTGTAATAGCTCCATTATTATGTTAAAGGATTAAGAAACGAAAACGAGAATGATTAAATGTATTTATTTATGTGCAAACGTCTAGAGTCAGTCGTTATTTCTTCATATGCTGTGTTGTTTCAAAGGATCAAAACTTAAAAACTGTAACATTTTTCTAATTGCTCTCCAGTGTTTCTGGGCCTTCAACTCAAGAAAAAGTGTCGTGGTTCCTTGAATTTAAGAAGAAGAAGAATATTGAAACAACACTGATGACTCTTAAATGTCCTTACATTTTTATCCCATTATATCCATACGCATCAATAACAGAGCACTGACCGACATATAATGTGTATTGATGATTTCAAAGATGGCACTTGACAAAATGTCATGTCTGCTAGACGTGTTTCTGACGTTTTTAATGTTTTCATGAAGCACTTTAAACTGCCTGAAAAGTGCTATGCAATCAAACTTAATTGATTCAATGTACATTATTGAATTTTTTTGTGACACACCAGCACAAAGTAGCCCTTACCAACACCAGGAAAATTAATCACATGCTAAAGTCTTGGCCACATCAACATCAAGTCTATTTTATTTATTTATTTGTATTTTAAGTTAAGCACTTTGTATTGCCTTGTTGCTGAAAATGTGCTATATAAATAAGATTACTTTTATCTTTTACCTTTATTTGAGTTATCTATCTGACTGAGTCCATTTCTACCTTTCTGTCTGTAAAATATCAGACATTTAACATAACATAAAACAGCTAATGCTCCAAAAGGGACATTTCTAAAATAAATCTGTTAGCTCATATGTCAACACGCATTAAGTTCTTTGCTGAAATATGATGCATTTATAATATCTTGGGTTTTCTATCCGTCTAACCATTGATCTGATCTGAAAGATGGATCTATTTTTGCCTGTAGCTTAATCATTAAAAGTATTCTAATGAATGTAGCCATTTTTTTAAAATAACTTCCAAAAAAAAAAAAAAGAATCAATACACACTATAGTGTTGGTTTAAGGATGCCATGCATCAACGATAGCACCTTTGACCTCCCTTCTGACCTCTGACTTAGCACAGCGGCCTGAAACAACCTAAGTATTCTCCTGGAAATAGCGGGAGAACATGAGCAGAGGAAGCAGATGGAGAAAATTCAACTACTGCTGAGACACAGTAACAACATGGAAGATAAAGTTACCAAAGAGCCGCAGAAAGCAGCTGCGCATCTGTTACTGGTTACACAGAGAAAATAGGAAAAACTTCAGGGACGAGAGCAGGCTTAACAAAGGAACCTTGTTTGACTCAACATGGTGACAAACTCAAAGGTTTAAGTTTGATTCATACAGGCTGAGTTAACGCTTATCTACATTTGAGAAATAGTACAGGACTGATTGAACACATTCGCTCAAGTGTTGTTAAGAAAATACGTTCATGTGAAACATGAAACTTTTTTTGTTTTCTTCACAACAACTTTTAAACAGGAACTCAGAAAAAATATCTGCGGTGCTTTTACTTTTTCATATCTTATCACATTGCAACCACAATGTATTTTTCTGTCATAGATGAACATGGAATAGCACTCGATTTTATATCTGAAGGAAGATTATGTCGTTTTTAGCAATTTGAACGTTTCAGAAACAGCTGCAAGTTTTCTCTACCAGCTTTGTTCATCTAAAGAGGGACATTTTTCGCTCATTTGACAGTGCTGTACCTATGAATGTCAATTTTCAAGTCTGTCACAGACTCCTAATTAGGTCTGGATGTCAACTGGGCCAATCGAAGGCATTGTAGCTCTGGCAGCTTCATTACTCATCTCCTTGGACAGTTCATCGCCATCTTAGTCTTTTTCGGCTTCTGGCAGCTTTTATTTGCTCTCAATTTACCCAACATTTATCAGACTTTAGTATAGAGATAGGGTTATAATGATGTGCAGTCTTAGGTTTCCTTAACATGCAGTAATTTGCATGTCGTTTATTTTTGATCTCTTCCAGCCACAGCACCTCCTTCCTCGTGTCTCTGACATTAAAACAGGATTTCTTCCGACTTTATTTTGATCACTTTTTTTGTGTTGTTTGGCCCTCATGCATTTGTTCATCAATGTTCTCTAACAAACCACTTTGGCCTTCAAAGGACGGCTGGATACTTAGGGCAAACTGAAATGTATCCTATTTACAAATTCAGTAACTTCTGACAAATGGTTTTCCTTGGTTTTAGTCAGGGTAAAAAAATGTTTTATATTTTACCTGTATATGCACTGTTTATGTTGGTGTGTCACTTAAAATCCCAATTCACTGACATGACAAACTGAAAAGGTTTTTTGGGAGGCACTGAATATTGCTACATTTGTATGATTTTAGATTGTTGCAGTTTTTAACCTCTGAACATCTGGTTACAGTAAAATAAAGCTGAAAATCTTAATATTAATGCTATATTTGCTGAATACTACACAATTTTTTACTCTGAAAGAGGATTTTGCAAAGTGTATCCATTATTTTTAATAAAAGCTGAAATATTCACACATTTTTCTGTGGGAAACAATAGGAAAGGCTTCCGATTTGACAAAGAATATTGTTTTGGATTGAACTGACAAGCGCAGCCATTTTGATATCCAAGAATATTTTAAAACAAGCTCTAGCCTTAGCGTTCGTTTACACCAGTGCCAACAACCTGCTTGAGACACATCCCTTTTAAAACTGAGCCAACAGCAGCAACTGAGGTTCATTTAACCTTTATTATCATTTTACAATGGAAAAGCAACTGGCAATTATCTCCAACTCTACTTCCTTTCACATAGTGTAGCTCTTTATTTCTAGGTGATTAATGCTTAAATTTATTTTTAGAAAAACAAAATTTTTGACGCAATCTGTACACTCTGGGGCGGGGGGGAAATTACATCCCTCCTTTCAATCCACTAATGAAATGAACGCAAACAGCAGGAACCAAGTTTTAGTGCAGTATTGAAAACCTGTTCAGATTCAGACACAAAATAAGAAAAAAAACTTGCATGTACATGAGCGAAAACACATGCTCAAGTGTTCGTACTCCTCGTCTAAGACACAAGGACACATTTAATAGGTGTGCATCGCAGGAAATACAAGGAAGGCAGGTGATTGGAGAATAAAGTCCACCAGTTCACTTTTTGTTTTGTAGGAAACAAAGGCAGACGTTGAGAGCAACCAGTCTTCAAACTTTTCTGTAGCAGGAAATTCAAGTTTTCCCTCTCCCCAAGACATCCCCCTTTATGGAAGATTTTAGTGACAAATACAGTGTGCAGTGTATTCACCGAAAAAAATAATAATAATAATAATAATGAAAAATGGAAGGGCAACACTGAGGAGGACTCACTTGGGTATCACGAAAGCACAAAAATCCAGTAGAAGGGAGAAATTTTCAACTCAACCCAAACGCAATCCGCTAGAAAAGGTCCCGTTTCTTATATTTACCTTCAAATATTAACACATTTCACAATCAAGTTTTAAATAAATATATCTCTATAGAATTTTCTTCAAAAACAAAAACAACGAAAGAGCAGCACCCTTTCCAATTGATGCATACAAACTACAAACCTGTAAAAGAACACGGCTGGAGGCAAACAGAGATGTACTGGAAGGAAGGATTTGAACCAGTTAGGAGCAACAAGCTACAGAAACCAAGAGCAGACGACTTTGGTCAAGATACTTCCTGCGAGTTGTGAGAACATGATTAGTCTAACTCTGCTGCCATCGGTGCTTTTATTTAAATGGGGGTGATTGGAAGGGGCAGTTTGAGTAACATCGAATTTTCAACAGGAATAGATCAGATAAATAATGCAAAAATCCAGCATTGGGTGGGACAAGTAAGAAAATACAAGCCTAATCCAACCAATTAAAGCAAAAATAAACAGGAAAAAATTCTAGTAGAAAACTAAGCCTTTATTTTGGCAGCTATTTTTTTTATAGAACAGTGAAAATATTTTTCAAACCACCAATTTCTGATTAAATAGGACATTTAAAATTGGGTAATATGGCCCCTTTAAGAGCAAAAAAAAACAAAAACAAAAAAAACATACATTAAACCTGTCCAATGAGCCACCATTTTTAATGTCCTTCAGCACATATTGGCAGTACACACACACACCCATACATACACCCGCTTGCATTCACCCGCACAAATACACTCAATACTGGTAGTGTTATCCAATCGGTGAAATCAGCACGGGGGGAAAAGGACGAGACGAGGTGCTTGGGGTGTGATCATGAATGCAGCAGCCATTTAGTTGCATGAGGGCGGTCGGAGACGGAGCGATACAGTGAGAAGGTCCATGTTCCGTTGTACCAGCTGAGCGACGGGTCCTGTAGCCCCGTCGTCCCGCCCTTCCTCCGCAGTTAGCGCAGGCGTGGCGGGGTGGAGGAACGAAAGTGGATGACAAGAACCGTCTGTTCGACTGTGGTCCAAAGGAGCTTGTCAAGTTTGTCAGTGAGACAACTCTTCCTCTCTCCTCCCCTCACTTAGAAAACTATAGCAGCAGGTTGAGCTCAATGTTCTCCCTCCATGAGAACTATAGAGACAAAAAAAAAGAAGAAAAAAAAAAATTCCCTGCAATCGACATGAAAAGCAAGCTATGGAGAGTTGTGAGTTCTGGGAAGTGGCAGATGTCTTTGCTGTGTTCTTCTTCCCCCTCCTCCATGTCATTAGCGCCTGAACTGTCAGTCAATCAAACATTGTCTTCCGTCAACAATTCTCTAGTCAGCGAGTTCATGTTTGTCCCCTCCCCTCACCCTCCTGCAAATCTAACCCTGTCCCCCCCGTTGACCCTCCTCCTCCTTCTCTCACAGTCGAGGGTGAGGGCTGATCACCGTTCGGGTTCCGACTCCAGCGCCAGCACCCGCTTGCGCTCGCGGCACTGCTTCTTGTGGGCTGGCCAGTCCCGCTGCTGACACTGGGAGCCGCAGTAGCGGGCCACCTGGCAGCGGCCGCAGATGTTAAACTCCCGCAGCTGCAAAGAGACGGGGGTGAGACAGTCAATATTCCACCTGCAGGTTTTAGTCTATCCTATGATGTTGAACTTACAGAATTTACAGTCCCTGTAAAGTAAAAGTAAAATCAAAACGAGTCTGAGGGTGTGACATGAATTTAAATTCAGGCAATAATACTTTGTACCAATTATTCAAATCTAAAAGGGTTTGCAAAATGAATCAATCTTCCTGTCAGGTTTCTGTGTATTCGTGAAGCTGTTTGTTCACTAATGCGCTCCAACAAATTTGTGAGGCCTTTACAGGACAGCTGGATTTAAACTGAGATTAAATCCCACACAGGTGAAAGTATAACATTACAAGATTCTCTACATTCCTCATTTTAATATTTGTTAGTTTCGTGTTAAGAGTTTTCATAAAATTACTACATTTTTCTCTGAATATTGCAATCTTATTCTAATTAATTAAAAATATTAAAGTTGAAAATTTACGTCATCGAAAAGTTGATGTAAATTAAAAGACCAAATAAATAAAAGCTATAAAACATGCTTGTCAAGCAAGATGATAAATATGGAAACCCAAGGAATGAATTGCTGAAAAGATATCCCAATATTTCAACAATTTAAACAAAAATTTGATACCGATGTCATTGATTAATTAATCGCCCAACCTTGATGTGGTGGAAATCTGGTGTATTACAAAAATTAAATAGTTCCAGGAGTATGAATACTTCATGCCTCCAAGAAAATCAATTCAGACTAATTCCAAAAATGTAACACTGATTACTTACCCTCCTCTCAATGAGTGAACAAGGGGGGTAATGACACTCATAGTATGTACAGGAGCATTCCTCTTCCTCCACTAGCTCCCCGTTAGCATTATAGTAGCGTGTGCGGCTCAGCTCCAGATACTGCTCCTCCACTGGATCAGCTGGGACCTGCTGGATGGCCAGCCAGTACAAAGATTGCTCTCTGGACAAAAAAAAACAAAATGTCACATTAAGTGGTTCAGTACCAATATTGCTGTTAAATGCTGATATTTATCATCTTATTGGTTGTGTAAGGACTCTGCCACAGATGTAAATAGGTGATGTTACCTTTGCTTGCTGGAGATCTCCTCTGGCTTGGGGCTCCAGCCCACCGGTACCAGTCGTAGGTTGTCTAGCCGGTTATCCACCGTCACAGAGTTGATGTGGATGACTTGAAAACTGGGGGCAATGCCTCCTCTGTGCTTCTCCCTGGATAAAGACCAACAAGTCAGATGCGTTTCCACCAGTGCACAGGAGGAAAGTAAGCAATATTGTAGGAATACGTCAAGAACTCAAAGCTTTAAAGGATGGTGTTACTCTCGTTTATCCAGAAGAGAATGAATGCAAGGGGTCTTAACTCAAGGTTTATGATCATCTCATCATAAATAATGCTTAACTTAATAAAGGATTTTTTTTTCTCCCCTCCAATATTTGGGAATGCATCAGTGATCCAAGCATCAAAAGCTACAAAATTTTTACAAATTTGCACACATCAGTGACTTTAAAACCAGGTACAGATGTGTTTCAACTGAGAAAACTATCAAAGTAAGAACTTGCTTTTAACTCTTCCTTAGCAAAGTATTTGGAAATCTATAACTCATGGCCTTTGAATACCAAGGAAATGTAGTATCCTAAACTGATTGCACATTATTTTAAGTATTTTTTGTCATTTGGTATTTTATGTCATTTGTCAAATAACCGAATAACCAATAGCAAACCAACTACAAGCAGTTTTAGTGCATTGTTTGGCCTTTTCAACCCCTTTTATGAACCACATGTCCTGTTAACTTCATTTTTATGCTTCTAAGACAACAGGAAGTGCAATATCTGCGATGTGAGAAATCATACAAAAGCATAAATGTAATCCTGCTCTTAGAAAACAGAGAGAAAAAAAAAAAGTCTGGAAAAATCTAATATTTAAATTCTCATTTTTCTGTGAACCTTAAATGTAACAAGAAATCAAACTGTTTGGTGGAAGCAAATCCATTTTAGGTATTAGATATACAAGAAATAACTTTAAAAAATAAAATAAAATCAAGAGCTGAGCTGAGACACTGTTATGGCAGGTGAGTGTTTAAGAACTCCTGATTGAATTTTTCTGAATGTTTCCAAACCAGGGAACCGGTGATGTTAATAGCAACAAAAGGTTAAATACTTGTTTAAGCATCTTCTTTAATACAGGGTACCATAGACCACCTGTGAGAAAATACAATCAAAACTTCACACTCTGAAACTTGGATTTAAAATACATATAAAAGATGCAGATTGTGTACAATCATTTTGAAATGAAATATTTCTCTTTGTTGGCTTTTCTCGCTTGAATGTGATACGACGTTTCACCTTGGCGATTATGCAAGAAATTACCTGCAAACAATGCACCAAGGACTCACCTCACAAATTATCGAAAGAGACTTTTGTGGAACAATACTTCTGACTTTATCAGTTGGCGTATAATGTCTTACTATATTTTTGTTTGTTCTGATGTTTATTTCTGTAAACGTCAATACAAAAATATATGTTTCAATCACAAGAATGATTTAGCCATTGAGAATATCCAAGGAGAAAATGTAACGTACAAAATAAGTTACTCACCACAGCAGCTCGTGCAGCGGCCTTCCAGCCCAGCGGCCTTTGCCGATGTCGAAAGCATAAGCAAAGATTTTTGCACCATTGCCGTCAGCATCTACCTCCATGCGAGCCTGAAAAAAAAAAAAAAAAAGGAAGTGAGGTTAACGGCCCTCGCTGGTGTTTTGGAGAAATGTGGTGCAGGTCAAAAAGAAGCCATTCTGACACTTTACCTCAAAGGCATAGTTTTCAACTAGTGGTATGTCCTGCTCGTCAATCAGAGTGTATTTTGTCTGAAATGAGAAATGCAGGAAAAATGTAAGTTGCTGCAAGGCAAGAAGTGCTTATCACTGCCTCACTGTGCAGCAAGACAACTAATAAAAACAGATTTACTCCGCTACAATATTAATTAATAATACTTTTTCATACTCCAGACACAGGAAGGATATCAATTTTCACCTAATGCATCTCAAATCCAAAAGCTCTTTTCTTAACAGAAGAAATGAATCGCTACACAATCATTTTCATTCCCTGAAAAATTCTCCATTCACCTCCCAATGTAGAGAGTAAGGAGGTGGACATTTCTAAAGTAAAATGCATGCACATGCTGCGATATCAAACTGTTGAAACTAACTATAATAATGCAAGGTAGGTGATATTTGCAACATGAATGAAGAGAGTCCAAATTCTGGGAATAGAACCTAAAATTTTAACACAAACTGCTCGGATTGTTCAGATGAGTCACGACCAGGCCTTACATAAAGGAGACTCGTTTTAACCAGTTGAGACCCACCTGAGCCACCTGACAGACGCGAGTTACAGACACATATTAGGTCAGAGCTAGAAATAATGCAATGCACAGGACGCGGGTGTCGGTGTCTTCGCACCAGACGCGTCCAATTATGCAACATGACACCCAGTTTCCACTGACAGATCGCAGGGAATGGGGTCTTCCAGGTGTAGAAAAATCACGGCCAAATGACAAGTTACTGACTGACTGGAGGCGGGGGATGCAGGACTGGTCACAGCTTTGACCGCGACTCCCAACACTGGAACCGGGAGTGTCTTGTGACACAGTCAGCCACAGTTTAACCTCATGTTTTTGTTAGAAATATAATTTTTGTTTTGTAATGCAAGAGCAACAGAACTAGTCTATGTATTTAAAGTAGGACATTTGTGATTTGGTGTAGCGTGGCGTTGATTTCCTCATTCGGACACTCCAGTGTTATCAACATATCACGGCTAACGAGGTGATGCTAACAGCACCGCCGCAAGATTCTATCTATTACCGTGAAAATACTTGCACAAAATGATAGAAAAAGCGACAGCAGTATTGACAGCTCTGGACATAGACGCAAACTGACTAGGTGTGTTCAAACTTGGGACATTTCTTCCTGCTAAAAGCTATCCAACGAAAACGCTACATGCTAGTGTTAGCTTGAATCCGTGATAGCGGCAGAGTTCAGAGCAGCAGTCCGACTCGGCCGGCTTTTCTAATCCGCTCAAACGCGCATAAAACGGCAGAGCTAGCCGTTTATCGCACACACAGCCGCATCGATATCACTACTGCCTTTTGTTTCTACCCACTAGCCAGCATTAATGAGGTTTTTAATACGTCTTCCGAGATCCCCGCGGGCCCTCCCCCGGCCGCACATGGCAGTACTGGGATCCAGCTCACCTTCCCGGCTACACGGCCGAGCCGTACAATCCCAAGCTTGAAATCCGACATCAGGGGAACGGACGGTGATGACACAGTGGGCCGTGAGATTCAACCTGCGAGGTTTGTTCAGGTGTGAAACCGGACGGGCCAGCCCCGCTGCGATACCACCTTTGGGCTAAGTAACGCTTTCCAGCCTTCCGTCTGGCCGCAGCCCAGCCTCGGTGACACACGGCCGCTGGAGAGCAAGAAGCCCAGCGAGATGTCGAGGGAGAGGGGCGGGGTTTAGACCTACTCATCAGAACGACCAATCAGATTGACTTTTACTGACACACCGTGCAATCACGTCGGACAATACAGACGGATAGCTAGTAAAGACCGCCCATTTAATTTTTTTACGTCATGGACTCTCGTGATCACATCCGTTTATTTTCGCGCGAAATGTCAGATGGCTTGATCCATTTGGAGCTGCTGATGTTAGTTTTCAGCAAGTAAAAGATGTAATGGCTGGAATTTACTATAAATTGCGTTTGTTTGGGGCAGGACAAATGAATAAAAACAGGATTCATAGAATCTGTAAATTACACAAGAAATAAATTGTGTAAGTTTAGTTTAGCTGAACTGTTTCCTGTACTTAATGTAGTTAATACAACTCCTATCACACTGTTGTTAGTTAATGAAGACTCAGGAAAATTTGGTGTCAAACCTGGTACAAATTCACATATTTAAGGGTCTTGAAAAGGTAAACACAAAATTAGCTCCAAAGCACTCCTGTAAAAAAAAAAAAAAAAAAAAATATA
>CAEFZX010023825.1:0-13731 GCA_903066825.1 Alfaro cultratus | reverse complement strand
TACCATTATAAAATAACTTACAATTAAGTTTTGGCAAAGATCAATGTCATTTTCACAGGTGGTGGAGCGTTGTTGTTGTTAGCAGCTGCTGAAAGTAACTAAAAAAGTTACTTTTAATGTAACTTAGTTACTTTCCAAATCAAGTAGTCAGTAATCTAACTAAGTTACTTTTTCAGGGGTAATCCGATTAAAGTAAATTTTTGATTAAAGGTAATCCAATTAAAGTTATAACTATGCCATCACTGCTGGTATGGAAGTCTAGAATTTTCTCCCCGAAAAAAATCATTGAAGAGACATTTGCATTTAAATAATATCAATATGAAAAGGCAAAAGAAACAAAGAACGAAGTAAATCTTCCACTTATCTCAGAAAAAATAATAATAAATTTTTAGGTACCATTATTAGAACAATGGTTCAGTCCAATGTGTGGGAGGAGCAAGTGAGGAGCTAGCTGTTAGCTGTTAGCTCTGCATTACAAATAAAAACCCTCCAGTATGTAAATACTTACAGCAAAAGACATGTAAACCTTTTATTCACTTTCACTGCTCAATAAGAAGAAACACTCTGTGGAGGCCTCTGTCTGTTCAGATTTCAAAATAACTATGAGTACAAAGAAAAAGATTGAGGTGATTGAATAAGAGCTCCAGCTAAAAAAAAAGAAGCAAAATACATTATCATTTAGGTATTGCACATTAAAATCATGACCACAAAATGAAATTAATTTTATGCAGACTAATATACAATGTATGCTTATATTCATTGCAGTCAGTAATGTAATTCTGACAGTGGTCATGTACTGTTTTCCTATTACTTTGTGTTAATTTCTTTGTTTTTCACTCCCGATTTCTTTTGTAATGACACAAAACCAATACAAATCTCTGTAATGTTTCTTTCTGACTTGTTGCGTCACATAAGGCTAATCATTGACTAAATAAAGAAAGTCACAGTCATGCATGTTTGTAAGTGTCATGTTGTGGTGATGGCTGATGTAGAGAGACAAAGGCGACCAGTGAATTTGAAAATTGAATGAAAAATGATGCAAAGACAAACTTACAATATCGCAGAGCAAAAAGCAAACCAAAACATTCAAGGGAAAGAACTGGCTCACAGACACAAGGAGAACACAGAGGAAAAAAGTGTGCGCACCGAAGGAAAAAAAAAAAAGGCTAAAACAGAAACTTGTTGCAGGACTGGTGAACACATTATGGTGAGTCTGTTTAATATGTTTATGTGTGTACTTGTTTGTTTTCCTCTCCTCTGGATCTGGATCTCTCCTGTCCTCTCCAAACCTGACCTATAGATAATGTATCTGCTACTTTCTATTCTTTGATGCATCGCTAAAGGGTTCAAAATCAACAGCAATTGAATTAAACCTCAGATAAATCAATTACATCTCACTCTTAGTTGTACAACATTCAACATTTCAAAACTAAGAAATCAATATGATGATTAAATATGAAGTACTCACATTACTTACTGTTTATGTAAACAATATTTCACTGATTTACATTTCCGAATCAATAATATGTTATCGTAACCTGAATAATCACACATTGCAACCAAAATAAAAACACATAAAAAAAATTATTTCACAGGTACCAAAGAAGTATGCCTTAATTACTTCCTTTGCACTAACGGTCTATTCATGCCATTGAGACGCTTCACCAAAAATTTGCCTGTGCATTAATTCGGCATCTTGGGAGAGACAGGAAACTGCAATCGTGGCAGTAGCAGCACTTCCGGTGTCACCTGCCACAACCTGCTTAGCAGCAGCTTCAAAGCCTCAGTGACATATGCCAAGGCCTCTGTGTCAGTTTGCATATAGAATATGAATCACTTTCTTTCAAACAAATAAATAACAAATAAATATATATTTAAAAAACAAAACAGGGCATGCTGGCAAAGTGCTCGACCAGCAACCATAGCTGCCTGTTTTTGTTGAAGCCAATGAAATGTTTGTTTTTTAAAAACATGTCATACTTCTTGGAAACTGCCTGTTAAGTGAAATGTTATTGCTTATTATTTAATAAAATGTCAAATCTGTCACATAAGATGACTGCATTTACTTCAGATGTAAACAATGTCCTACATTTGTCTATGTCCTGTCAGGTGAACAACTCCACAGGAAGTAGGTTGATTGCAGAGCATGAATGGTTAATGTGACTTAATGAGAATCCATTAAGTCAAGTTTATTTGTACAGCACATTAAAGCGCTTTTATCACAGCCTGTGGGGTTTTTCCCGGACTGGGAGCGAGAACACAGCCTGTTGAGTGTGAAAGGTAGCCAATCAAAAATAAACGCCAACATCTATCTCTCATCTCTCAAATACAACTGTAATTTATTGAGGTAATAAGTGGCTGACATCAACACCAAACTGGTTCCAACTCAGTGAATAACTTCCCACTTTTACTCAAAAGAAGTAATACTTCATAATAATGTCACTCAAATAGAAGTAAAAAGCATGTTGTAGTAAATATACTTTCAAAGGCAATTCTTTTTTCATAAAAGTCACTGCCCACCTCTAGTCGTTTGAACAAATTTTAAGTAAAACAAAACAAAATTAAGTCTGTCATGGCTCGATATGAAGTCAGTCGACTGATCAAAAGGTTCATTTATCTCAATAAATGAATTCACCAACTACATACAGATTACATAGATTGATCACACACACTGATGATTTGAAGATAGATAGCAAACTATTTTTATACTGAATAATAATGAGAATTAATTTTGAAGACAACTTTATCCTTTCACGGCCTCCAGGATGTCATCATAGGTGAACAGTAAACATGCGATCTCTTCAGTATAAGTTTGCTCTCCACGCTCCATCAGACATGCAAACCAGCCGTCTTCAATGTAGGTCAGGTCAGAGTTTCCACTGGGCCCCTCATTAATCACCCAGGGTTTGCTCCACGCTCCACTACAGTTTCCATTTGAATTTAGTGGGGAGTTGCTCAGATAAATTCCCAAATCACGTCTTTCCCATGTTGTCTTCTGCTTTGTTGGGTGGGGGAAAAGTAGCCACTTGGTGTTTGGTTCTCCAGACTGAGCTGGGAAGGAAATCACATTCCCCTGACAGCCTTCAACTAGTTCATTAAGGGGTGAAACAGGGATTATTGAGTTGAAACCACTGTTATTAATCTCTGCTTGGACTCGATGGCCTCCCTGACTGCGAGCGTTGCAATAGATCAAGCTCTGTCCCTTGCTATATTACAACCTTATATTCTCAAAATCTTATGACTTTATTCTCATATTATTATGACTTTATTCTCGCAATTTGATTTTTTTCTAGGTTTTTCTAGGTTTTGTTGTACATATCAGCAAATTAGAATATTAAAAAAAAGTTCAAAATTCTTTGTCAGTCATTTCAGAAAGTGAAATTCATATATATAGATTCATTGCACATAAAGCAAAGTATTCCAAGTCTTTATTTGTTGTGATTTTGATGGCTATGGCTTACGCATAATGAAAACTCAGTTCAGTGTCTCAGTGACATAGTGAACTATTGGAAACTCGTGTGTTACTGTAAATGTTCTGACCTCGTTGAAGGGTTTTCATTCATTACCTGCCATAGCCATAGAAACACTATAGGGTTTCAAATTACAATTTAATTTAGTTACACAATAAAAAATCATCTTCCCGCAACAGGTAATAACATATTGCTTATGATCCAAGATTGATCTCTTTGTTAACCAGCAAGTCTAAAGTAACAAGTCTTATCAGCTCATGTGTGACAAAAAACTATGATAATGATTAGTCAGCACCAATAAAGTCCAATATTTAAGACTGGAGAACTTTATCAGGCCCACACAGAGGAGTTGAATTCCAGAGACCAAAACTGAGGCTGGAAATGATCATGTTTTTTCCAGTGCTGCTGATAGTCTGCGCTGTGTCTGCAGCTCAGCTTCAAGAGTCTGACAACGACATTATTTCAAATTTAAGGCAAACTGAGGCACAAGCAGGAGAACCAGACCGTGTCTCTGCTACCCAGCAGACCCACACACAGGACATCGATGCTGTTCTGAGAAAGATGGGCGTCTGGTTGGTTGGATTGAAGGTGGAGGTGAAGCACTTACAGAGAGATAATGAAGGTACGTTTACGAAGAGAGTTATAGAATTAGGAAATACAGTTTTTCATTAATAAAGTGCTCATACAAAATGATGATTGTTTTATTTATTTGTCGTTACAAACAGCAAAGACAAAAGAGCTGTATTCACTCAACCAACGGTACCAAGGTACTGAGCGGTAGTAGACAATGTCCAAAAGTTCAATTAAAAAGGTTACTTTGAATATATGACAGGCATGTACTTGTCAACGATGACATTGTTTTTGTCATTGTTTTTTTTCTTTAGCACAAGAAAGACAGATGAAAGAACTGCGGCAACAGAACCAAGGTATCTCTTTTTTTCTGCAAGGGAAGAAGCCATAGAAATGGAAAAGAAAGAATATATAAAAAAAGAGAGGTGAGAAAGGGATTCAAAGGAAAAGGAGATAAAAGTAGAGGACAGAAATAAGGGTAGAGGGAAACACGAGTCAACACCTTGGAAGTTTACCTCCAGACCTGCAGAAACAAAACCAAGAAACCACAGCAACAAAATACGTGTGTATATAACAATACCAAGTACAACGTCACTGAAAAGTACATGGTACTAGTTAATACAAGATGTATTTACAGCAGTGTTTCTCAATTTCTCAAAGTAATAATAGTCTAAGAAAAAAAGTTCCTAGACCCTTTCTGGGTTCGCATCCCCCGAGCTCATACATTCGTACAATAAATGTAAGACATGGCGAGACTCATTAAGGAAACAAATCAATAATTTAGAGCAAATACTCTACAGATAATGTCTTATCTAATGCCAAGTCTTTGTTTTTCCATTCATTTCAGTGCAGGCGACAGAACTGGCTACTGTTAAAGCCAAGGCAAGCTTCACTGAAAACAGAGTGGAAGGTTTGTAATGGTTGAAGAAAACGTGTCACGACATCACTTACTTTCATGTCAGTCCCTCTGACATCTCCCTGGCATTTGCTAAAACTTATTGTTATGTTCATATAATACATTTTAGACATGGGAAGACATTAGTAAGGAAACAAACCAATTACACTATTGCTCTCATTTCACGCAAAATCTTTGGTTTTCCTTTCATTTCAGCTCAGGCAGCAGAACTGGCTACTGTTCAGGCCAAGGTAGACAATGCTGAAAACCAAGTGGAGGCTCTGAAGAGAGAGGGAGAAGGTTTGTGAACTCTGAAGAAAACCTGTCATGGCAACACACTACAGTTTTTAGCTTGAGTTTTTATCTTCTCAAGGACTTTGCATTGATTTTCATTCATTTCTACCGCATGTGGGTTTACCTACCTCGTCCCAAACCTAACCCAAACTCAACTCACACCTTATTGCAAAACTTAATATAACCCAAAAAACATCGCTTCTTTTTATGGGGCCCACTCTTTGAGCCCCATAAGGTCTTCACACAGTGTAGTGATTGTGTAAAAAATTAACTTTACAACACACACACGCAAACAAGGCCTACACACACATGCTCAGACTTAACCACACACACATTTCAAATATAAAGAACATCATTCTCAGAACAGTGTTTTGATGATTTAATGAAAAAAGGTGAAATACCAAAACTTACAGAAAACCACAAGAGCCAGGGCAGAAGACAAAAAGTCCCATCTTTTTTCTTTGGCTTTTGGCACAATTTGAGACGTTTCACTTTATTTTATTGTGTCTGTATATTAATATGTATTTTATATACGATCTTTTCTATTTCACAATTGCATTGTATTTTATGATTGTGTATAGCACTTTGGTCCTGTCTGTGTATAAAGTGCTTCATAAATAAAGTTGGCATGATATGGTAAGAAGACCCAAGGAGAATAGGGAGTAGAACGGGGAAGTGAAGGGAGTGGAAGACGAAAGGATCTGGAGAGGAGTGACTGAAAATGAGAGGCTGAAACATTGGAGAGGTTGGATGCTGAACAAAAGACCTGGGCGGATTAGTTAACTGGTTGCAAGTGTGAGTGGAGGGAGGTGAGGGAGAGTACACACAGGTGAGCAGAAAGTAAATCTAACACTAAAGAATAACTAGACTGAAGAACAATAAAACTAGGCTAGCAAAGAAAAACTATAAGCAAGAAATATAACTAGAAACAGGAACACAGGAATAAGACGAATCTAATCAAAATAAGAAACTAACAGAAATAATAATGAAACTAATATCAAATCAAACTACAAAACAACCAAACTATCTGGGATCCTGACACCATTATCCTTAAATAGCTACTAAAAACTAGAACATTCTATGTACTATTATAGTTCTTAGCTTCTGAGGTAAAATTACCACTTTCTCCATTAATTATTAGGATGACTCAAAATGGCAACCACACACCGCACAGGACAAAACAATGTTTGAAATGTTTTTTTTTTTCTTTTACACTTGCTATGTCGTGGGCTATCTGGTACTGTCTGCCTTTCCATCACTTTTGGCTAAAAGTATTTGGCGACATATCAAGATGCCTAAGAAGATAGAAGATGTAAAAAGAAAAAAAAATGAAATATTATTTGTACATGTTAATTTGATTTATCATGTTAGTAGACCTGTTTAAACAATATTTATTGTGACAGTTGTTAAGGTTTTTATTACTTATTTTCCCTGCTGTAATTTAATGATGTCCCATTTCTGTCTCTCAGCAAAACGTCTGGCTTTCTCTGCCTCTTTTTTGGCATTGACTCCAGGAAACTTTGGACCATTCAACACACACACAACTCTGGTCTTCAGACATGTTGTTACTAATATTGGAAGTGCCTACAACCCACATACAGGTGCTGCAATTTACGGCTTGTATTTTGCATTTACATGTGCTCACAATCGGAACATAAATGTGGTAAATTTGTTCTGATAGGAAAGGTAAGAAAAGGCTTACATATCTGGCCTGATGCTTCACAGGGCTGTTCACTGCACCAGTGAGAGGAGCGTTTCACTTTGAGTTCTACATATATGGACATGGTTCTTCAAATCCTACGTCTGCTGTGTTGGTCAAGAACAGAGAGGAGATCTTCACAGCATGGACAACTCAGCCTGCTGGTGGACAGAAGACGTCTAATGGCGTCACGCTGCTGTTAGATGTTGGAGACGTTGTATTTTTGCGCATGTGGGCTAATTCAAGAATTCATGACAATCCAGATCGTCACAATACCTTTAGTGGTCATCTGCTTTTCACCATGTAGGCATCTAGCAGGATGTTTATCATGATGTGTGATGGGAACAAGGTCCAACTCACTATATAATTGATATATGTTAGTCTTTCTCCTTAAAGCGCCCCGTGCACTTTTGTGGTTTGTCCATTTCCACTCATTTCCCTCCATCTCATGTCACCGCAAATGGCAAAATTGGATAACATTGGCGGAACACTCTAATCTTGTGTGATATATTGTGGCCCGTGATCAGAGATGAGAACATCAGGAATCCCCTGCCGAGCATAGCGTGCCTTCATTTTGTGGACTGCTGTGGTATCTTTAGGTGTTCAGCAGGTTATCAACCTTCTAATTTTAACAGTCCACAAATAGTTCTTATTGTAGCAAGAATACAGATCCATCCCTACCTTAGCCCAAGGTGTGTAGGCTATGTCACATGGGTGTAAAGTCTCTTTTAATTGCTTGAGTTCTACTGACCTGTATTTCTCGCATTTGGCAATAAAAGTCTTTATCTGCTCCCTCACCCTTGCCAGTATTCACAATCACGTGATCTTTCCATTCCTGAATGTGATGACTGTACATGGCAGATTAGGTCAGTTGGAAATCACTGCTCTATCTTTCTTAAACACTATGCAATCCACAAATCTAAAGGAGTAATAGTCCAATGGTGCAGCTGTCTGTGGTTTAAGAACCCATCCTGCATTTCTTCCTCCATTTCTACTGAATATCAGTAACATGTAACATGTAGTTCAGGTTTTTTTTTAAGTGTTTTGCTATTATGTTGTAAATTATGGCTTAACTGGAAGCATTGACAATTTATAACTCAGATATTATAGCGATGTGATGTTAGAAAAACACTAAAAATATCCTTTAATGTTCCAGGGAAATTTCTGGAAATGTTATTTGCCTAACAACCAGATAATCCTGTGTAAAATCTGCAAAACCTAAAAAAAAATCAAGTGATATTTCCATGCAGTCAGATTATTTTTGCAATAAAAAGTTTTTTATGGATTCTGTTAAAGACGTCGACATAGAAAAAAAGAGACCTTATTATTACCACGCAGACATGCACATGTCAAGTTTTTAAAATTTTGTTTGCTAAAGATAAATTGTGTGTGAACGCCAAACAGTGATAATATTTTGGCTAAGAATTTTCTCTTGATTTGGTTTAAAATGTGATAACTGCAAACAAAAATTCACATTATTGTGCAAAGGAAAGTTCAAATACAGAACTAGTGTCCTTTAAATACTCAGAAAAACACTAACTGAGTTGGAACCAGTTTGGTGTTGGTGTCAGTCACTTATTACCTCAATAAATTACAGTTGTATTTGTAAGAATCATCACATTTTCTATGCTTTCTCCTTGCAACGCTGCCAAAGGTTCAACAACTTAGCAGTGAAACTCAGCCTCTACACTCAGCATATAACTTTAACTCAGAAATGATTAAACAAATGCTGTCTGCTGCTTTTTCCCACAATATTAAACTACGGATATTTCCTCATTGTTGTCCCCTTACAGCCTGATAGGTCCTTTACAGTTTTATGTGTGATCACGCAAACTCTTACTGGTATTTATTAACAGGTGGTGTTGATTTCCCTGATCAGTAATCAGTGATGTTTAACAGTTTTCTTGGTAAAGCCAGAGGTTTGCATGCCATTTCCTTTGGTACTTGCTGTGTCAACGTTCTCTGTCAATTTCCCATTCCTAGAGTGATTGGAAAAAAATCGGAAGAGGTTTTATCAATCAAAATCAAATTTTATTTGTATAGCACATTTCAGCAGCAAGGCATTTCAAAGTGCTTTACATCATATCAAAAACAGAAACATAATGCAACATAGAATCAACAGTAAAAACAATAAAAACAAAAAAACCCCACAACATTTAGTCAAGTTCCATCAATAAATTTATAATTGAGAATGTTTCAAATAAAATCCTAAACAGGTTTGTTTTTTGTCGAATTTACATCCATAAACGTTTTACCGATTACACTCTTATTGTGTTATATGGAACAAAATACCTATTGCTATTTTTATTCCCACTCACGCTCACAATCACGCAGTTTAAAACGATGTAAACAGCCTTTCAACGGGCTTCTGGTGCGAGGCTCTTTCACGGAATTTCGAGCAGGGACTCCGCCGTCCCTCACGGATTTTTGACCAATTCTATGGTACCTGTTAGTGTCTAGAATTTACAGGGTTTGTGTTATGAGCAATGACCCTCAGTCATTCGCCATTATTCTTCTAACAAGAGGCTCCGTACACCTCTTTCACGGAAAGATTTCTTTTATATATTAACTAGCAAAAATAACATCTGTGTGTTCAGTTACTTAGTAGATAATGTTTAACTTTCATAATGTAAAATTCACCTTCTTCCTGAATAAGAAACTTTGCTGAAATGTGTTTCCATTAGTGAAAACACATGCGGGTTACTTATTTACTGCGCAAGACTCCTTTTGACCATTTATCAAAAAATCTGTTTGTGCTGGAGGGATCAGTGAAAATTGAAATTCTAATGGGCCAGGTACCCTGGCTAGTTAAGCTTTTCAGATGGAAATTATTGAACTATTCTTTATCCAGAAACAGTATGTCTTTCTTTCAAGGACCACCATGAGGTGCACAGAATTCACATACTATAATAAAGCAGAAAACAAACTATGATTTTGCAGACAAGAACTCCTCCAGATGATTCCAATGGAGTCTCCATCAAGAGAACTGGAGATGTTACTGGGGAAGAAAAACATGACAGTTCCATCAGTCAGGTTTAATTATATAGCACACGTCAAGTCAATTTACAATATCTGGTACAAACCAAAAAAACACCTAACTATTAAGTTAACATTTTAACGTAATTTAACATTTTATAACTGCACGCTTTAAACTGATATAAATAATGCTGCAAAACAAGAATAGTTGCAAATATTTAAGACAACCTTATCAAAAAGTATTTTTAAAACATAAGTTACAAGACAGTAGCAGTCAGGAAAATAACTGATTTTTCCCCCAAGTTATGAAATTTCATTTTAAAGAAATTGGCGCATTTATGTGTTTTTCATGAGTAAGAACTCATGAAAAACATGAGTTTTTCATGTATTCACTAAGCTGGGAGTCTGGATATTCATAATGCAGAGGAACAAAAAAGTGAGTTATATATTTTATAATTCTTACATTGACATCACATTGATGAAGATGTTGAAGTAATACATGTCCAGTTTAGATTTTATCTGACCACTGAAAGACTCATCACGCTACAGCAGCTCAGCAGTTATTGCTGTAAGTGTGTCGGTGACAAAGCTGCACCATTCCAGTCCAGTGACTGCCAGCTGACCCTGTACCGTCCATATATATCATATATGCGTGTGAACGCCTCAGAATCGCTTAGCCATCCTGAACCTTGAGATGAGCAGCCTGAGGCATGTCCTTCTTCACACTGCTTTTTACCTCCACCAATCCAAACAGGGGTGGTTCTGATGGGCCATACACCCTGCCATCTGGAGTTGCGCCAATACATGATGTGTCAGGGCGAACAATGAATCCCGCAGTCCCACACGTTGACCCTCAACATCTCAGCATAGTTTGCCAGCATCTCCGACTCCATCTTCAGGCCAGGCTTTGCGGCGACAGATCATCCGAGCTGCCAGTGCTGTGGCAGTAGACTCCTCCTCTGCAACATTCACTGAAACGGTTAGGTGTAAGTCTTGGTTGTCGAAGCTGTGCCCACGCAGATCATCTGGACTGCTCCGTGGTTCTGGCCTCTATTTCATGAGACATTTCCAGTGACACTTGAAGACGCATAAATTGACCAAGTGTGGGCAAAGAACATGTTCGGAAGACTACACAGCGTTGAAGGAAGAGAAGGGAAGTCAGGAGCCATGTGGTGCAGAATGATGCTACTGTAGGACTTCTCAGGTGGGCACAGGTAAGATATCAGTGAGCCCTGTGGCACAGGCCCAAATTTGGATGGTACCAGCTGAAATCTGAGAGACTATCTAGGTCAAGAGCAATAAGTGGTTGGGACTACAGCTGGTGTAGTTTTTCTCCCGACGCCAGGATGTCGGTTCCTGGAAGTGCTTCTTCAAACACATCAGTGACATAATCACAATAAGTTTTGACGGCATTGGATTGATAACACAAAAGTTGATTGGGTTATCGGTCAATCAAGTGTATTTGTATAGCACATTTCAACAACAAGAAAGTTCAAAGTGCTTTACATCAAAAAAACACAAAAATCAACAAGTGAAACATTACATTTCTCCAAGTGCCGTTATTTACACATCAAAATGTTGGTTATTTTGCAGCACTAAAGCAACTCTAAACAGGTCGGTCATTACTGTGGATTTAAAGGAACGCAGTGTTTCAGCTGTTTTACCATTTTCTTTTTGTTCCAGATTTGTGGTGCATGGAAGCTGAATGCTGCTTCTCCATGTTTGGTTCTGGCTCTGGGGATGCAGAGCAGACCAGAACCAGAACCAGAAGAATGGAGAGATCTGAAAGGTTGAGGACGGAATCCCTTTCAAGAAATAAACAGAAAAATATGTCAATAAAGCTAAAAATAAATAAACAAAGGGACAGGTGAGCATTTTGGTAGGACACAGTGGGACAGATTTGAAAGAGTTTAGATTTTTATTTAACTTTCAAATAGTGCTAATTGATAGCAGTTGAGTCTGCATTTTTTTCATTATCTAAAAAAATGAAATATTCCAAACACGTTAGGAGAGAAAAAAGTTCTTGACACAAATTATATTGAGATTATAACAAATTTAACATGGCAATAATAATACATGGATGGGAAAGGAACGTATATGGATGGCTAGGCAGTACAATCATCAGATGGATAGGCTATGGTTATGGTGGTCACCATAAATATAATTGTTACTATGAGAATATCATATACTATACAATATCACATAGTATATGTTATCACATACAATATGATATAAACTATATGACAATATGTTCCACTCTATTTTTCTTACCTGTGTTCTTGGTCTGTGCCATTTTTGTAAATCACGTGTGGAACACTTAGCAGCTGGAATTGGGAGTAGTGTGCAGTCTGGTCAAAAACAAAAACTTACTAGGAACAATCCAACAAAACACCCAGTGAGATCTAAAATGGAGAATTGTTTTTAGCTTTAAACAACTAATAGATTCTAGAATGAAGAGAAACTGCAAATGCAGCAGAACAAAACACACACTGTTGCAACCGCAACAGAAAACAAATAGTAACCACTGCGCATCTAACTCTGGCAACTATCTGTCCCTCAATAATATTGGTCACTAAAGGCAAGTGGACGCAAAGCATAATTTGAACATCAAGCATCATCTAGCGTCTCATAACTTGCATGAAGCATTCTTTTTTTTCACAAATTGTAATGGCACATTTCAAAATATCAAAGTATTAGTTAAAATTTTCCACCATATCTACCTCAAATATTCCAAATAATTTAGTACACTAAATCAGGTTTCTTGATTACGATGTTTGTGTACTTCATATTTTGTAGCTAGTGGTTAGCTCACTAAGCTAAGTCTTTCTGTGGATATATTCTTCACAGCTGTCCTTTCACAAGTTTACTGACACGATAATTTGCCGCTGCAATTTTCTTCACAATAGTGAAAGAAAAGGTTGGAAAATTAATCAAAGGTGTTGAAAAGAGAAACATTTTCTTTAGCGTACTTAGACTTTCAAAGAAAAGAGGACGTTTCCCAGCACCCGGAAACAGTGCTTCCGGGCACATAGCAGAGAACCGGAAGCTTATTAGTACAGCTTCCGGTTCTCTGCTATGTGTTTTGAAACAGATAATTTCAACTCAATAAATACACATATATTCTAAGAAACATGTAGCAGAAACCTTACGTACATTATAAGAGAATATTACCCTAAGAAGTAACAATGTTTCGACCACAGGAAACGGCGACTTGATAACTTCTGGGTTGTCATAGCAACAAGAAACAAACGGAAAGTCAGATCCATTACGAAAATCGTTGCCCAAAACAAGCAGCAAAAAGATTGTTGTTTCTTCAACACTTTTCTAATTCTTTAGTTAATCGTTTTTCCTCTCTTTTAGCATCCATGGGTAAAACCAGTTCAAAGTGTGGCGAACCAGGAGTCGACAAACAAATCATTTTTAAGTCGAAGAGAGAAGTGTTCAGGATTCCTGCCATTTACTACAACGAAAATGAGAAAAAGTTATTCGCCTTTGCAGAGAAGCGGAAATCTCAAGATGATTCTGACACAGTGGCGCTGGTCATGAGAAAAGGAAAAGTGAACATTGGGTCGGAAGTGAAGGTAATTATTATGGGATTTTAGTGGTCTAAAAACCCATATTTTAGGCTACTGGTTGCTTTGGTTTTATGTGCGCTCAATCAAGATTCGCTTCATGAGTTAGACTTAATCAAAAGCCATTTATTTCCGTTACAGTCTCCATTGTTCCGCCATTTTCATTTTGAACCAAATAAACGAGACGTAACTCAAAACCCAGCAGTAGAAAACCGTTAGCTCTCCATTAGCAACGCCTGAACACAATCACATTTG
>CAEFZX010023820.1:0-11069 GCA_903066825.1 Alfaro cultratus | reverse complement strand
CTCCCTGGTGGTACCAACAACCTTTTCAGCATGTCAATGTTCTTCTTAGGCCTTCTAACGAGCCATCATTTGATCCAGGTGCGTTAAACCAGGGAGAGAACGAAAACATGCAGGATGCCGGCCCTCCAGGACCGACTTTGGGCACTCCTGCACTAGACAGTAAGGTGGGTAATAAATAACATTAAATCATTTGTGAGAGGAGCCACGCTCCCTCTGACAGACACTGCAATTAGCAGCGGGACCAGAGATCTGCTGCTCTTTCATCCTTTCTTAGTCATCCACCTCGATCTCTTCTTAACTTCTTGTGTGACTCACCTCTTAGCCTGGATAATGGTGAGCAATACAGAAGGCTTTAAGAGATTAATAAACCTGAACTGTGTGGTAAAACATCAAGGCAGCACAGGTGAGAAAGTGTGCTGATGTCATGATGTGGCGGCCTCTAGAGACCCTTCATCAGAAGCCACAGTAACCCAAATAAAGTAAGTGTGACTCATTTTGTGATTATTTCATCTGAAACCTGGAACAATAGTCATCTTGGTTTTGTTTCTTGATTTGAGCAGCAGAGACGGTTTAACTGAACCTCTCAGCCACGATCCAGTTTGAATCCTCATGACTTTAACATTTGAATCACCGAAGTCCTCCACATGCAGACCTTAGAGAAACACATTTCCTCCTGACACAGATTAACAGCAGAACAAGGGGAAGATTGTGAGTACGAAACATCATATTTATACCTCCGAGAAACAAACAGTCGTGGATAAATGATGAGACATTCCTATAAACTCTGATCAGCTTTAAAAAGCAATAAATCAAAGCGAAGCAAGACGTATCATGAATTGTGCCAATGGTGATTTTGTTTATCGTACACATTTGCAGGTAGAGATTATGACTGGGCAGTAAAAGAAAAATAAGGCTTTCTGCACACATTTAACAGAGCTACCAATACATGTAGCCACAGCTAACCTGAAGACGGTGCAACTCTGACGCTTCTCCATTTTTGTTTACATTTTGTCAATCAGGAAGTTGTGTTCAGAGGTTTTGTGTAATTTCTTTCAATGATTTTTGGTCCAGCGCTCCCACAGGTGAGGAAGTGAACAGGTTTTTTTCAAAGGGTTTGGATCGTTTGACACAGTGCAGTGTGAAAGCAAACCTCATCAGCTAAAAATCTAAAAAAATGTTCCCACTTTGGTCCCCAATCCAACCGAGTCTTCCAGACTATCAGGTGTGAAAACACCCTTAAATGGAGGCGAGACTGAAGTGAGTGTCATTGTCTAAGACAAGTCAGGAAGCTGTTAAAAACTCTGCAGTGTGATTATGTATGACTACCAATCCACGTCACCCAATCAAAATGATTGCTCAGTGTTAAAATGTATTATCGGAGCAGCCCTTTCTTGTGACACCTGTGCTCTCAGATAGGAGAAAACAAAGCCTCATCAACCTCCAACATCTGGCTTGTGTTGCCCAGATGCTGCGGAAACAACATCCCTGTGAGGTTCGTCTGCACAGCTGCATTTTACATCAAGGAGACTTCGTCATTTGCAGGTCAGAGCCAGCATACAGGCTCATCAGCTTGGCAATGTGTTGCAGATAAGATTACAGATCGCTGCGGCAGCAGTAGGAGGACGAAGATGGCTACATTGTGTCTAGATGGGACTTGGTTCAGTCAGTGTGTGTATATACCACTCTGATAGGGGCGGACAGTGCAGGATAAGAGGGATGTGCAGACAAGCAGTGCCTGAGTACCAGCATGTGGAGCGTGTGTCGGACACTGATCTTAAAGCTGGGCTTAGAGGAGGGGGGGGAGAAAGGTATGAGTTGAAAGTTTTGCAAGGAACAGGTGGGTTTCCAAAAAGAAGAGAAATATTAAAAAAAGTTCATGTGGGCTATTGGTGTTTGGCAGCCCATCAGGTTACAACCTCCGTTTGAAGTGAGGGAGTGTGTGTGTGCGCGTAAGTGCATTTGCACGGAGGTGGAGGCATGTTTATGTGAGTCAAAGTGACTGCATAAATTCATGTCAGCACAACTTATGTGTGTGTGTGTGTGTGATCTATGAATCTGTGTGAAGGTGAGCCAGGGGTTCTCCTGACTAGAGGGCTGTCTGACTGATGTGTGAAGAACCGACTGTGTGTGTGTGTAGTGCTGAACGTCCGCCCCCGCTCCACTCTTTCTCTCATCTGTGGGGTTTTCCACCGACTGGTTAGATCTCAACTGTGTGATCCTGTCCTGCAGGTAATGTTCTGTGGAGGAAACACCACAGCATAAAAAACAAGAAAACTACGCAAAAGTTGTGAAAATTCCTTAGACATCGGAAATGCTTCGTAAAAAAAAACAACAACTTCTTTTTCCCCCAAGTTGGTGTGACAATGCTGTTAAAAAGTATTTGCACCCTCACAGATTTTAGAAAAATATGACATGAGTAAATACAAAATTCAGTTAAAAAGTTACTATTTATTAGGGGAAAAAAGCTAACCAGACCCTATGTGGGAAAATAATTGTTCTGTAAGTCTATTAACATTGGAGTATTGTGCAAAATCAACTTTTCTGAGCTTTATATAATGTTTTAATGTTATTCCCTCATCCAAACATACCTGGAGTGTTGCTTTGGCTCTTTCATGCATGTTTGAGAAATACTTTAATCTCCATAGCAACCATTTGGGGGTGCCTAAACAAATTGTTCTCAGAAAGCTCTGCCTATTTCCACAAAGCTCCTCCTTGGAGATGTGTCTCCAGTGCAGCCCTCTTCTCCTTCACATGCTTTTCCCTCTCAGCTCCTTCAGACTAGCAGCAGCAATTAGCAAACACATGGTGGAACTGTACATGAGCTGAGCTCAGCATGGTTTAGTGAAGAAACATTGTTGTGATGACTTCCCGAAGGCGGATTGTCCAAAAGAGCAGGAGCTTCTTAAAGAGACAGAGGCCCAATTTGAAGGCGTCAGATTATGAAGTCAAATTTCTTTTACGTCATACTTGATAAATTCAGCGCTTTTATAACAACTGAAGGGAACATAGAGCTAAAAAATACCACTATTTCCCTGGAAAATACATAATACTCCCCCTTGAGCTATTTGTGTCACTGGCTGTGGGACCAGTCCATCACTGTGGACGAGCTCAACCCCACTTTCTTGTGCAGAATTATTTTTATTTAAACCACATGAGAGGGTGTTTGAGCATTAATTGTTATGAAAGTCATAACCTTTTCATCCAGAGGTCAACGGTTGTCCTTCTGATTACTTTTGGAGCAGAAGTTGTGGAGCAGGATCTCCATCACTTGACTACCACAGCCATGTTCGACTGGTAGTTTGGATTGCCATGTCTGCCAGTCAAACTACCATGCTAAGACAACTACATGGTAGTTATGGTTCTGGAATACTTTGTGTGTGAGACCCACCCAGTCACTCCTCACACACTGTAAAGCTTCTACTTGACTATTTAACTCAATCCACAGAATATTTTCTGAAGAGTCTTGGGTATCATTTTTTAGTTGTTGTTTTTCTTTTATTTTGAAGGCGGTATTGGTCACCTCTCCCTTTTCAATCTATGCACCACACAGTGAGTGTATGGCACAGTCCACACAAGTGTTCTTGTATGCTAGCACTTCCCTTTGCATGAGATTAATGCACCAATGAATGACTCAGCAGATATCAGACAAAAAAAAAAGAAAGAGAGAAGGAAATACATGATTGGTTCTTCCTAAATTCTTAGACATATGAGACAGCACTGACACATCGCACCTGAATGAATGACCTAATTCCCCTAACTATGACCTGCCCACCTGCAGTTACATCATGGTAAACCTCCATTGTGCAACAGGAAAAAATGCTTCAGTGAATCAGAAAGAAAAAAAAGGGAACCCAATATCAACATGTTTTACCTGTTTTTGGCTTGGAAGACTTACTTGTTAGCTTTTTATTATTTAAAGTCCAGCAGTTTCAGGGCAGCACATAGAAGCATTCACCCGTTATTATCAATTGCACTTGAACATGGTCTTTTAGAAAAACTTTTGTTGTTTTCTTGTAAACTCATAAGTAATACGGTCATAAATTTGGCTTCCAAAACAGATTTAATCAACTGACCAATTACATCTCTGCTAGGGTCCTGTGAGATTGTCAAATATTTTCAAAATATTATGAATAAATTGCAGTAAACTCTTTCAAAAGCTGTGATTGTCCCACAGATTTCTGCAAGATTATAGGGAAACAGAGTCATGAATGGCATGATGTGATTTGAATTTTGTATTTTTGTGGGAGTGACTTTTTGTCTGCTTTCCTGCATTTGGATTCATCCTGACCCCTCAATCAATACTTTTTAGAGCCAACTTTTGATGTAACTACAGGTGCAAGACTAGAGGGTTACATGAGTACTAGCTTTACACACCAAAAGACAAAGAAAAACAATTCACATTCTTCTTTGTAAAGTAGCTGGAGGTCGGTCAGATTGGATGGAAAGTGTCTGTGAGGATCAGTTCTCGAATCCTGACAAAGATTCTCGGTTCAGCTTAGACCCAGATTTAGACTCGACTAATTTAACACATGGTATATGCATCTGCTTTTTGAATGTGCAATCAAACTCTGATGCGGATCAAAAAGGCGAACTCTGGTCTGCCTGAAATCATCGGTCTCCGTTTGATTGAAGTGAACGCTTGACGCGGTTTCAATGTGGATGCCAAGCGGACCGGAGATCGCTCCAGAAGTGGATGAAAAGACTTGACGAAGATCAGACATTTTTGCTAAAGCTTTTAAAAGAGGGTGTGCTTTAATTCTGCTATAGCTAGGAAAATAACGTGACGAAAGCACCTGTCAGATTGTTTCGGAGCAAACAACTGAGTCAAACCACATCACAAACGAGTAAATACACCAAATGTCTGTGACTTGTAGCTCCACGCCCTGCTGTTCTTTTCTCTATGCTTCAATGAAAGAGTGTTACTTGACATTTCTGACACGCTGCAGATGGAAGATTCCCACTGCTGCGCATATTTTCAGCCCTGTGATCACCAACAGCTCAGCAGCTACAGGGAGCATGAGGCTGAGCAGAAGGCACATCCCAGGTCAGATACTCTAACCACCACCTTCAACTCAGACCACAAATTACATAAAACAAGACGGTTTGGGCATAAAGGAGGACGAGCCACACAAGCCACATTAAAACGTTTACATCAAAAGTCCCGTCTCTCATCGTCATGAACATTACTGTTAGTTTAAGAAACATTTTACTAGCTCCCAAATTGCAAAATGAGCTCGGTGCATTAGAAATAATCATTTTCTGAACACATCCGAAGCGCTGTACTGTAATTTGCAGCGTGTACGGAATCTTAAAATCAAAGTTTGTTTACGATCGGAAACAGTTTACACTTTAATTAACTCAGATGACAGAATTGTGCTGGCGGTCGCTCTACAGTTTGCATTCACTCTCCTTATTCTGTTGTAATTTAATAATTAATTTCTAATAGTTTGTTCTCCTATTTGTAACGTTTCTCTCGGCTGCGCTGCTTCCCGTACGTGTCTGTTGGGACTATGGATGTTTCATCCAATCAGGTTTCAGTCTCTGCGTGCTACCAGGGACAAGCTAATCTGCCTAAATCCGTCAAAATCAAGAGCACGGTCGTACTGTAATAAAACTATTGCAGACACGTGACCCAGATGACGCGCGAAATTCAGATGGAAGTCCGGAAGCGGATTTATCTGGTACAAAACAAAGCAAAATGGATCAAAACCAGTAGCGAATGCTCTACATAGGCTGGAACAGACATCTCGAACAAATGTGCGTATATTTAGGATATGATCCATATTGTCTCTGTAAAAAAGACTTCTCTTGTAATCCTGAGGATTTACCAGGTGTCAAGGTGATCCACATAACTAACTATCTGGTGCTGCAGCAATAAATGACTGTGACTTGTTTAGTGTAGTGAATTGTGCTATTTTAAGTAACTGGTCTATGATAACAATGCTACAACTAACAACAAACTAACCCATGTTATTTCTATGAGCTTGGATTTGACGGTAAATAATTTATTTAGCTTCTGTAAACACTCATGCTGGAGTTGTATGTTAATGTTGAGTCGTTGTAGGACGCTGGATTCAGGTCCAATGTAGGTCAACGATTCACTGTAATCTACAGGAACCCTATGTCTGTGTCCGAATATAGTTTGTGTCCAGACACGAAGCATGTGGGGGAATAGTCACAGCTCACTGTGACTGTATGACTTGGAAGGTTATATTTAATTTATTTAGCTTTTCTTTTTTTCATGAAAATCCCACTGAATAAACATTATATTTTCTGTCGGTGACTCGGTACTGAGCTATCTGCTAACATCATTAGCATTCTAATGTTGTGCTAACAACATTGTGCTAATGTTGTGCACAATGTTGCACATCATTAGCACAATGTTATGTGCGCGGCATATTATTTTTATGCGATTCTAGGGCATAAAAATAATTTGTTACCTTGCATATGAATGCTTGTCTTCCTAAGTAACTGTCCAATAAAACATCAGAAAAAATATAATTTAAACAATGCGATCTGTACCTGTTAGAAAGTGGTGCTAGATTCTGCACCTCCTGTTATCAGCTGCAGATTGTTGATCCACTTTTCTCCTCTTTTTTCGGTATGTTTTTAAAAATTAACTCCCTTGTAACCAACTACTTTTGAAACACGAAAATAACGTTTATCTTTCTCTCTATTAGAACGGTTGGAACAACCGTACAGAACACAGACTTTAGGCATTTTGATGTTGGATCAATAAATGAAATAAATGGGCTGCATTTACTTCCTGCCCTCCATCTGCATTGGGTGACACCCAGCAATACAGCCGGGCTTTTTGTTTTAACCAATCAGGTTTTAAATTTGCCCCACTGGGCCAATTAGAACGTCCACAGTGTCGTCAGAGGTTTTCTGGCCTCTGATTGGATGGTCAGAGCAAAGCTAGCACCTGGAAATGTTGCTAGCAAAGCACGTCCTCAAAGATCTGTGTTATGCACATTAATACTTAATGTGTTTTTATTTTATGTCCATGATGTCTGGCAGAGAAGGAGAAATTTATTTGAAAAAAAAAACATTTCAAGGTGGACTTTTTTCAGAAGAATTGGACATTGTTAATAAAATAAAGTTAAAGAAGAATTGGACCCTGTATCATGATCAGTAGTGAGCAGGGCAAACTTTATACAGAATGATGTACACTGAGGGTGTCCTTACTTTTTTTGCTTAGTTGGATTTTTTGTTCTGTTAAATGAGTAGAACAAGCTTTATGTTTTTGTTAATTAAGTGCAAATGAATCCCTTATTTAGCCAGAGGTTAAAGAAAGCAACATTAGACAGCAATATTTTTGAACGTTTCTACAACAGAATTTTTAATTGGGTGACCTATTTACTTTTTGTAACTTGTAATTAATTGACTCACTTTTTTTTTTTTTCATTTTTAACTCCCCAGAGGATGTAAAAAAAAACTTAACGTGATTTTGAAATACCAATTCTCTTCCTTCCAGAAATAGTCTGCAGTCCCCTAAATAACAGCCAGAGCAGCACTTTTCTTATCGGTGTTAAGCCAACCGGTCTCTGGGGAAACACACATATAAACACACACATGGTGGAAGTAATTAAAGCAAGTGGAGCTAAATTGAAGTATATTGAACTCATCTCTCACGCGTTTCCCACTCTGTCAATAGATCACTCGCCAAGCGCTATTGACTGCCTCCCACTGCAAAGCCCTCTGTGCTCTCTGTCAGATGCTAGGATGGGGTATGAGAGATGTTTTAAGTTACTAAATCACTGATTTTTATTTTCTTGTTAATTTTATGATTTCCTGTTTTCTGTTACCTGATTTTTCACGTTTTGCTACCAGCTCGTCGTTTCCAAATCCCTTTATCTTCTCTCCTTCTTGCCGATGTGGATAATGATTTTTGCCAAATGAAAGTCTTGCACTTCTCCGCCCCACTAGATTAGCGGATCAATGTGACTGCATTTGTGTGCTCACTGAAGGAGAGATGCTTCCACATGTTCAGAGTGTGTAGTCATCATAAAAACCCAATAACGCAGGTGTTCCTACTACAGGGACAGGAGGAAAAAGTGACAGCAGAGATTTTCTCCAAATGGCAAAGGGGAGTAGAAAGTCATGGATTTTTTTTTTTTCTTTCTGCACTGAGTAATTGGTGTGGATTTTCCTCAGGGTCTTGACATGACAAATGTGTGTCAAACGCATCATTGATGGCGGAGGAGAAGAATGCCTCCGCCGCTCCTTTGAAATGCATTTCCCCTGTGTCTTCGGTCCCAACTGCTTGATGTGAATTCAGTTGAAGATTAATTGATTATCTCAAACGCGTAATCAATTCTAAGTGGTCGACGTGTTTGCCTGCAACTGTGTGAGTGTGCTGTGAAGCTGTTTGCACGCTCACATTTCAGCCTTCTAGTACTTTATAAGGGGATTTCAATGTTTTTAAATGACGCACAACTTTAACCCTGCCAAATATTAACTCCTACACACTGTTGTGTGTATGTTTAATATATTCTTGTCCTACACTAGTCGCTTCGTGCAGATTGTCTGGACTCTCGGCTGTTGACAAATGATTGTGTTCTGGATTCATGGACTCTGTTGAAGTTTAAAGTTTTACCCAATTGCTAACACTTGGCCGGGATGTGTTAGCTAGTAAGCTATGCTATGAAGCTTGCCAGAAATTGCCAACCGACCTCCACTGTGAAGAGAGAAGTGCTGAACCGAACGAGGCAGCTGTTAATGTTAATTCAATGTTTGAAAGCGTGGCCAACATGGACTGAACGGCTTCGTTCACTTCTTCCACTGACACTGCTAAAGCTGCAGGCAGACTGCAATACTAAAACAGCACAGGAAACCGATGTCAACGTTCACAATTTCTCCTTCTGTCTGCTGTTTTTTCCAGTAGAAATTTTGCTGGAGACAAACCGAGTGAAGGGGAGAAAACCCAGGATGTAGTAAGTGAGAATTTTTCCGATGGGAGTAGCACAGGAAGGCAATGGCCAGGCAACAAAAATGGTTACAGTTCTGTGAAATACATCTATTTTAATACGGCTGAAAAGGCGCAACATTTTATTAAAAAGAATCAGATTCCATTTTTATGTGAATTTTTTTTTTCACAATTTCAATTTGCGTAATTCTGTAGTTAATGGAAACGCAGCTAGTGAAGGCAGGTGAGGGAGTGTTGCATCTCTGGGTTATACCAACGCTTCGACCACTTCAGTAGCTGCTGTCACGCTAAAACCCACCTGTGGCTATCAACATAATTAGCTAACAAGTGCTATTTACTTTACTTTAACTTCACACTCACATTTCAGTCGTCGTTTGATCACCATGTTCTACATCTTCCAAATATCCATCAGTCTTTAAAAGCAGCACCTGACCCGTACCCAGATGCATCAACAAACGCTCGCACCCACAGGTCCAGGCCTGCCGCTGACAGGCTTCTGCCCTCTGCAGAGGGCCTATCAAAGCAACGCGGTTTCCTGCTGTTGGTGTGACAGCTCTTAAGCTTCACACATGAAAGACAGGCCGGGAAGTTTTTTTTCTTTTTCTTTTTTACCAAACCTCACCTCAAAGCAACTGTGGGAATGCATGTGCATGTGTGTGGCGGTGTTTATGAGGATGTGTGTGTGACTGTTCTTTTCAGAGAGGTGTAGACAGCGGTCAGGCTGAGAACCTGCCAGGTTTCTAAAAGCAACATGACTTCACAACATCAGCGACCCGGGTGTCCTCTGGGCATCAGCCTGCTGCTCTGTGGTAACACAAAAATGAGAAGGGATTGCTTCTCACACACTTTTACACAATCATAGGAGTTCAGACAGTGTGTGTTGTTTTATAGGCTGGTGCTTATCTCCAGCCTATAAGATAGGCAGCGGCCTCTAGGCGAAGGGCTGGTACACTGTGGACATAAGCAATGTAATAATTTGTGTCATTAATCTAAAAATGATGTCTTAAAGGCTACGTTCACACTGCAGCTCAAACTGACCCAATTCAGATTTTTTTTTTTTGTCAAATCTGATTTTTTTGTTTTGTCTTGGTCATTCACACTTCCGAATAAATACGACCTGTATTTGTTCTCCAGTGTGAACGGGCAAACGACCTGAAAGTGTCCCGCATGCGCAGTAGAGGGCGCAATAACGTCAGCGTTCTCAGTGTTTTGCCAACTGCCATAAAAAGTCTCTTTACTCCTTGCTAGCCAACATTTTGGGCCGACGTTACATATAAAATTCCAAAAACAGGAATTAGAAGTTGACCTTAGTCAGAAGCTGTAATCATCTGGGATTTTTTTAGGACTTCTTTGTGGAAGACATCAGGTTTATATGTGTGTATTTGTTTATTTGGTTGCTAAATATCAGTTTAATGTCTGTCGTAAGACATGTTTGCTGTCTCACTCACGCTCCAATTACATTAATCAGCTCGCCAGCCGCGGAATAACTGACATGGAAATAAAACCTGATTCTATAATGTTCCTGTTCAGGACACTGACTTCAGCCTTTTGGTTTGTTGACCAAACAGATTTTCACCTGACTGTGATCTTTGTTCTCAAGAATCCAGCTACCTCACAGGAAAAACATAAAACGCACACACACACACACAGACACACAGAAATTTCACGTGTTTGATGGTGTCTTATTGTGTCACCAAGTGTTTCTGTTTAAATAGAGAGATTTGAAGGAGGAACCCGAGGTGTTTCTAGTGATGACAGTATACATACCTGAGGAGTTACGGCACGGGGGAGATGACACACAGTATGTGGAAAAGAGTTTGCAAGTTTAGAATCAGAGATAAAGATTGTAATGCATGAATACAGATGTTGGACTGAATGGGGGAAGCCAGAGGACCAATGCATACACAGAGACACTGTGCCGCCATGCAGCCTGTGCTTTTTTAGATAGAAGCATAAAACTACTACTATTAAAACTGAGCAATATTTAACTAATAATAACTAATAAAAATGAGCAAACACACTCTAAAAACTAATTAAAACTACTATTAGACAAACAAAAAGTACACAGTAAATTCTGCAGAGTTAAATCAACACTATGCTGAGTCTATTTGGTCCCTTTCAGAATTGGCTCTTATAGAGT
>CAEFZX010023818.1:0-18846 GCA_903066825.1 Alfaro cultratus | reverse complement strand
AGAAGGCCTAAGAAGAACACTGACATGCTGAAAAGGCTGTTGGTACCACCAGGGAGAGAACTAAAATGTGCAGGATGCCGGCCCTCGAGGACCGACTTTGGGCACCCCTGGTCTAGACTTCTATGTCTATGCTTTAGGCCCTAATATGCTAAACAAAGCTCGATTGGACTGAAATGGGCTTCCGTAGTTTCGACGTAGCAGCGGAAGAACTGCGCGTAAGGTTGCAAAACCCTAAAAATAACAAAATTAGAAGTCAAACATGATTATTTTACGAAAGAATAGAAACAAAAAAACATATTTTTGAAAGTTTACTTTATTTTTATACATTTTATTTTTCAGAATGAAATACCAAACGTTTACATTCGTAAAAAAAAAATTAAAAAAAACCGTTTTTAGTTTTAAACTTTTTAAAAATGTACTATTGGCCCATCCCGGGCCTGGTTCTGATGAGGGTCGCGCAATTCTCGCTTGATGTACTGCTGCAAAACAAAGGTCCAATTCGATCTGTTTCCTTATACTGCTCAGTCGAATTTCACAGTCTATTGATTCAGATTGTGGTGTATTATATATTTGCATGGAACTGTTTAAGTGTGTGAATGTGAATCTGGCTGCATTGGGTTGAACTATAACAGGATGAACTGGACTGGACAGTTTAATGTGATTGCATATGTTAAGATTGTTGTGTAAAGTGTTTTGAGATTTCCTTAACTTTTAGGTGATTAAAAAACAAAACACAAAACTACCACTGTAATTTAACGTAGGGTCCAATGGTTTACTGTAAGGTTTTTTATTTACATTTTACACAGCATGAGCAGGGTCATATAAATTATTTCTTCATGTAGCGGCAAGAATCCTAAACAAGAATATGTCAAACAGTTCTGTCTGCATGCGGAATGAGTATTTTATTCATAACCAGTTTATAAAAATAAAATACAAAATAATTCTAAAATAAAAACAAAATTAAAGAAACACTGTACAAGGCATTTATATGATACAAATAAAATATCAAACATAAATAATTACAGGTATATACAATGCAAAACAACCACTTGTTACATTCCTTCCTTGAAGCTGTTCAGTGACATTTCAAAAACAATGACATATGCTACAGCAAAAAAATATTAAACATAAAAAAAAAAACATGATTTTTGAATTTTAAATAAAGTTGAGGCTAATGTCACAATAAATAAATTCAAGTCAAGCATTTCTAAGTCCTTGACAATTATTCCAATGTTGTGGCATGAACAGTGTTTTTATTTTATCTCACTTTTCAAAGAAGAAAACGAAAACCAGAAATGATCAGTTTGTTCTTTTGGTCTGTGTGTAGAAGGAACCACTAACACACAAAAAAATGACACCTTTCAACCTGCGAGTCACTTTCAAAAGTGACACAGGAAATCTAACTTGGACAGAAACACTTAACACTACAACTACAAACACCACTTCTGTGCATTAATAATAAAAACCATGAAGAAATCTGATTATCATAGAAAATCAGCAGCATTGTTTAGCATCTGTTCCTTCCTCTCAGTGAAGCATATACGTTATTGTTTTTTTCTTACAATACTGTTTTTTTTTGTTTTGTTTTGTTTTCAATTTAAATATGACTTTGAATATCTTACAGGTATTTATTAAAAGTCTGCGTAATGAATTTTAAAAGCTGAGGGTACTTCAATGTCTGCGAGTCGACACGGGACAGTTCACATATTGGATGTAAAAAATAATAAAAAATAAATAAATAAAAATCACTACAAACACACGCCATGGAGATTGACCAGCTCCCCCCAAGTTTTCTTATTTAATTTGTGGAATACAGGTACACTTCAGGGTGGTTTTGCACACAAAAGTTTGCTTCATTTTTTTTTTCTGGATCTCTGAGGAACAGTAGCACGTACGGACAGGAGAGAAGAAAGGAAAGGTTTTTGCTCTAGTGGTGAAACAATCTCCAGCACAGACAAGGCTCAGTCATCCCTCGCTATATATACAGAGGGGCAGGGAAGAGGCATTAAGGCTGTTCTGACTGAACGCTGTCCGCCTTCGGGATGAGTCATCAGAGCTGCTCGGTGAGACTAATCTGCACGAGTCGAAAGAAGCAGGACCATTTCACATCTGCGAAGGAGCTGCCTCTCAGCTCAAGCCATCAAAATATTTGGCAATATCACTATTGTCTTTGTCCTTGCGTATAGCAGCATCCTGTCACACAGGATCTCATACGACTACAATCTCCTCCATTTTGTGCATCAGATTAGTGGAATGCACTACTAAAAACAGCATCATGTACAGTGCCTTGCAAAAATATGCTTACTAGTAGAACCTTTCCACTGTTTGTCAAATGTTTAGAGCGACAGTCACACTGGATCTTATTTAGCAGTGTCAGAATAAATATCAAAACATGATATTTGAATACAAATGCAGGCCAAATAAAATCACATAAAATCCAAATGTAATGCACCATATGATGGCATCTGCCATTGTAGCACAATTCCCATGGTGGATCGTGATGGCGCGGCTACGTTTTTTAGCAGGACTTTGATCGTGGGTTAATAAAACTAAATCCAGAGCAGCAGGAAAAACAAGGAATAGGTTACAAAAGACTGGACATTACAATGGACTATTTAAATCTAATCATATTCACGGTAGAATGGCCTAGTCAATGTCCATCCCTAAGCTCAATTGAGAATCTGTAGTAAGTCTTGAAAGTGTGTGTTCAGTCACTCTCCATCCAATCTGAACTTTTGTAGAAACTGAAAACCTTGTACCATTCCCTTTCCCCTCACAATTATGAGCTATTTTGTTGTATCACATAAACTCCCAATAAAATTAATTTCAGTTTGTGATTGTAACATGACCAGATTTGGGTAGTAATAACAACCTACATGCACATTTACTTCTGTAACTTAAAAAATAACAACAAAAAAAAACTTTTAGGGAGTATTTTTGCTACACTGTACTTTTTACTTTTACTTGAGTAGTTTCATTTTGAAGTACAGTATATTCTTCTCTTATTAGTGTAACTTTTCTAGATACTCTATCTGCTGTGAGTAACTTCACTGAATGAAGAAGAAGCTTTTTTTTAACCAAATATTCACCGGACATAGACGTTTTTTGTTGAAGTTTCATAGGTTTTATACAGAAAAAATTGATTTGGAAAAATGTTTATTTTGCCTGGTTTTGTTATGTTGAAATTATGTTATTTATGCGAGTTATTTTCATTTAGATTTTTAAAATACCAAAACTTCCACATAACTTTATGTTTCAGTCAATTTGATGATGTGGTTTTAAAATATTTTTTACTCTTGATTGAGTGAATTCTCGGACGACTACTTTTTACTTCTACTTGAGTAAAAATACTCGAGTACAACTTTTGGAGATGTGTCAGTATTTTTCCAAGACACTGTAAGCAGCAACACAATTGACCCAAATCAGGACAAGAAGCACAAAGACACAGGGTCTAAGGAATTAAACCTGTTGACTTATTCAGGTAATGATGTTCTCATTGGGTTAAAAGAAGAATATTACTTGATGCAATGCGCTGTGTGACTCTTTTGCTCAGCAGCCGGTATATGTGTCTGCGTTTTCCCACGATGCAAAGAGTAACAGTTGAAGGAGGTTGAAGTTAGCAGTATCGTACAAGCGGAGGGTCCGGAGGAGGAGGCGTGGTGAGGAGATAAGATAAAACTGATAAAACAGCAGCCAGGAATGGTCTTCAGTGCAGGATACATGGAGGTTTAAAGCATTGTTTTGTTTTGTGAAATGCATGTTCATATGGCCTCGATTTTCTGTATTATCAGAGGGTTTTTTTTTTTCTGTTTTGTTTCTTGAGGTTGCTTTTGTTCAAAGCCAAAAACAGCGACACATAGATATACATCAACCCTGAAACCTAAAAATTGTCTCCCCCCAATAGTAAGAGCTACTTTGTCCAAAAACTACAAAATGTCCGTCTTGCTACCTGGGTCGTAGAAATGAAGATTAATGTAAAGGTTCAACTTTTTAAGTGCTGGCACAAGTCTTTTTGGCCTTTTATTCCCAAATTACAAACACATGAGAGTAAATCTTTAAGCTGCCCAAAGTGCCAAGGCACATGCTGAGAGAAACGTCTGTGTCCATGCATTACTCACCAGTAATGCACCTTATGCTGTTCAGCCTACATCAACCATGACCACTTGACAGAAACATAACAAAAATAAACATGATCCACTTATTCCTGTCCTAAAGATCCTAAGTTAACCTCACAGCATCACAGTAGGCACAAAACGGTGCGCGATGTCACGCACTTTACACGGCTGATTGTATAGAGGGCCACTGAGCGATCCCTCCGATTAAACACTTAAAACTAATGTGACGGTCACACGTCTGGGGAAGGAGGTTTGAAGAAGCTTTACAATAAATACTTCAATAAAAACAACTTTAGACAAAGTATAGCTTAATTTAGCAAAAAACGTACTATAATACCCTGCGTGCAGCCTCCAAATGCAGAACCGAGGCAAATTCTTCATTGAGTTGGAATCAGCTACACTGTAATTCCCAAGTGCATAAAAAAAAAAACAAGGATTAAACCGCTTCTAACACCTAATCAGGCATAACGTTATAACCACCTGCCTGGTAGTGGGTTGGTATCAGCTGCCAAATAGCTCTGACCCATCGAGGTTTGGACTCCACCAAATCCCCAGAAAGTGTAGTAGGGTATCCAGGATCCTCCTAGGTCCCGTAAGTTGCAAAAGTGTTTCGGCACATCCAAAAATGGCTTGATTCAAGTGAGATCTGGAGGAATTAGAGGCCAAGTCAAAACCTAACAGCATTCCTGAAACTATTTTGTTTTGACATAGGGCACATTGTCCTGCTAAAAGAGGCCAAACCCACTAGGGATCATCACTTTCACAAAAGGATGTTCAGCATGATCTACAATAATACAACAGCCACCTGGTGAAAGGGACGAAACCCAACAAAACATCATCAAAAGCATTACACTTCTTCTCCTGGACTACCTTCTTCTAACATGGTTTCCTAGTCGCATGTATTTCTAAGCAGCAGCAGTTCTTTCCTGAATGGCACCCTGTGCTAAACTCCAACCAATGAAAATGGAGGAAGTTTGAGATTCCAGGACACGATGAGTTCCTCACACACCACCTTATTCAGTCTCCCTCCACAGCAACTCCCCATTGACTGCACATTAAAGCAGTAGAGAAACTTATTCAGCACAGAAGGTTTTTTTTTTTATCTGGTGCCATCCAGTTTTTTTAATGCCATCTTGAGCAACTGCTCATATCGCACATATTCGCCAGATTACACATGTTCTTCATTTGATCTAAAAGAAAAGGTGATTAATCAGACCGCAACAAAATGTGATGCGCTGCGTGTTGTGACACTTTTCTATTAGAAATGGCACTATTAAGCAATCGAGCTGGAGTATTTCATTTGTTTGGTCGGACCACAGATCCACCAAGATGCGTTAGCTTATACCCATCAACTTTGCCGACCCACCATTGCTCCCTCTTTGGCCCCCTTTTAATTGATACCAACCACTGCAGACAAGGATGGACCTAAAAGACCAGCAGCTTTAGAGATACTGACCCAGAACAACTTGGCTCTTGTCAAACTCACACAAATCCTCACAGTTTTTCAGCTTTGAGGAGAAAATATTCACTTGCGCCCTACTACTATCCTACTCAGTCAAAGTTGCCCCATCACCTGTGGGTGGTTATGTTATGCCTGATTGGTGTATGTCAATGTACAGGATAGGTCAAAATTAAAGGCTCAACCTAGCTATTGTTCTATATTATACTACTGCCTGCAGCATGATAAAGACACAGCTTTAGTAAAACGAGTATCCGGATGCAGCCTTTTTTTTTTCTTGATAGTTATACCTGCAAGGCTCAGTTTGAAAGATGAAACGAAAGCTGATATTTAAGTTACCAAGTAGTCAAAACATCGGAAAGGTCAGACAAACCCTGTGTGCAAACACGGGAGGAGGGGAACGCTTGGAAGAGAAGGAGGTCTGGAACTAATAATACAGAAGGGGAACTGGGTATTTTACCGACTGAACAGGAAGACTCAGGCTTATTTTCCAACTGACGTCTATCCTATCATCACTGGAACCCTCACTTCCTCTGCTATGGCGTTACAATCCGGTGCGAAATTATCTGCTCAGCTTGCTGGAGCACTTGCCCTCTCGGCTGCAGCCCTTTCCCCGGGACAGGTGGAGTGGGCTCGTGCGCGCCTGCCGACTGCAACACGTCTCCTGGTGGTGGAGGTAGAAGCGACGCGGAGGCGGCGACCCCGAGAAGCTGGGCGGTGAGTGGCTCCGGCCCAGGCAGGCCCCGCCCCCTCCGCCGCGGTGCTCGTGGCGGGATGGCGAGGAGCTGACGGAGCGCTGCAGCGAGGAGGAGCTGCGCGGCGAGGCGCTGGAGCTGCGGTGGTGGTGGTGATGGTAGTGGTGATGCGGGGAGCTGGTCAGGCTGCAGACGCCCATCCTGGAGGCCCCGTGCTGAGCCGGGGAGCGGTGGTGGAGGGGGGAGCCGCGGGAGCCGTGCATCAGCTGAGCGATGCATGACAGAAGGTCCGAGTCACCGGTGCTGCCGGCCCGGATGCGGTAGCGCCTGAGTCTACACGGGAAGATAAAGACGATGAAGGACATGTATGCATATAAAAAACTGATATAACTCATCAATTATTCTAACAATTAATCAATTAATTGGATTTAAAAAATTGGTGCATTCTACAGATTTTTCATTGAACTACTTAAGCCTCTTTCATTCAATAATAGAAATACATTAAAGAATGGAAATAAGCAAATACTCCAGTTCATTGCAGAAAATAAAATGGCAGCATTCCTTCAGTGAATGCTTGAACACTTGTAGCCAAGGATGTATCTGAAGCTAAAGCGCGTGAGAAGCTCAGCCATTTCTGCTTGACTTATAATCAGTGCAGTGTAGAGCTGATCTATTGATTATTTTCTTGAGTGAACAATTAGTAATTGGACATTAAAATGTGCTTAAGAATAGATTTTTAAATTTTTTTTTGCAGAATTTGATGAATTCTGGGTAAAACATATTTACATACAAAGGCTTTTTTTTTTTTTTTATCTTAATTGCAAAATGTAAATATTTGGGTTAATTACTGCCTGGATGTAGTTTTTGTTGTTTTTAAATGTTCATTAGAATTTAAAGTTTATTGATCTTTGGGAATGTGTTCTTGCAATTTTATGCCATTACATTATATTACTTGAAAATGGTATCAAAAACAACAATGTAATAGTTTATCGCAATCATTTTTGAGACAAGTGATCGTCTAGCAAAATTTTTTACTGTGACACAGGCCTGTGTATTGTTAACGATCAATCGATTACTATAATAGTTGACGATTATTTCAACAATAGACCAATCACGATTAGTACAATTAATCAGCCACATTATATTTTACCCTACCACATTATAATTTATTTAGGAGTACTTGAGTAAAGGGGGCTCAATAAAACTGAATGCTGTACTTCTCTTTGCAACTGTAAAAACAAAACAAAAAAAACATTTCGCAAGGAAGTGCACATTGGGCCGTTGAAATCTGAAAGCGGGCGTTACCTGCCCTCCACTGGGGCGCGACAAGGTGGCTTCCCTGGGGGCGGGCGTGGCAGGAACTGGGCGGTCAGCTGCTCTGCGGAGGCGGCCGAGTGAACGGGACGAGGGATCCTGCTCTTCCGAGAGAGGGGGCTGGAGGAGGAGGACAAGGACAGACCCTCGTCCCCCTGGCGGTCGGAGCGAGAGCCGACGAGGGAGTCCTCATCCTGAGAGCGGTCGGAGGCGGACGACAGCGGGTCCCTGACGAGGGAGGCTACAGCGGCGCCGCGGCGGTCAGAGAGGGACGGGGAGGCGGTGGGAGAGGGGACGGGGCCGTGGTGGCTGGCTTTTTTCTGCAAAAGTTTCTCCTTGGCAGACCCCGGAGGGGGGAGCTCGAGCAGGCTGGAGGGCTCAAGCACGGGGATGCGACTTTGCCTGCGGCTGGGGTCCTTGCGGGGGGCAGCGGACGAGGAGCAGGAGGGGGTAAGAGCCACGTTGCCCCGGTCTGCCTCCCTAGTCTGTGTCTCCATCGCACATGGGGTCGGGGTGGCGTCGTTGTCGGGGTCTTTGTGTTTCGAGTGCTCTCCGGCGGCTTGGGCATTGCAAAGCGGAGAGACGCAGCCATTTGCAAAAAGGGGGCTGCGAGGAGAGAACTGAGGAGGCGAGTGGGAGGAGCAGGGGGAGCGGGGGGAGCGAGGAGAAGACGCGCGGCTTGGCACGGGGCTTTGAGCTTTGGCGTGAGCGTCCCCGTTTGCCAACGTTTCAGCCAGCGGATCCGTCGGCGTCCCCGGATGGGTGGGCACATGTTCCTGCTGGGAGTTGATGTGCTGAATCTCACCTTCAGCATCACCATGCCTCTCCAGCAGGAGGCACTGTGGAGCACTGTCTGATCCCGACTGCGAGGACAGACCTGAAGGACGCTGAGCTGTCAGCTGGATGGGGAAGGGAGGTGGACGAGAGAAGAGGGGGGAAGGGGAAAAGCAAAAACAGGTGTTATTCAACCAAACGCAACACTAAAAATGGGAATAAATTGCTTATAATATAAAAAGGTCTGTTGCTGGTAGACCACAACATGTGGAGTTGTGCTGTAGATCCGCAGCAAGAGCCAGATGCAGATGTGTTGAACGGAGAGGAATTTGATATTAATAAAAGAAAATGGTAAACAAATGGTGATTAGTTGAGCAACGGCATGCAAAACCATAGCTACCCATTAATCAGACCGAAACACATGAGCGCTATGGAAGTGTCAGTCAAGCTGTGAGTACTAAACCGGCAAGGACAGGAAACGTTCACGCAACTTCGCAGGGGGCTTCAGCGAAGAGAGGGTGAGGAACAAATACAGGGAGAGAGAGAGGAAGAGGAAGATAGAGAGGACAAAGACGATCTGAAACAAAAGAGATCATGCAACCTGTAGTCATGACTCCACATTCCCCAACAGGCATGCCACAGTCAGACAAAGACACACCCTACTAATCACATGACAAGGACACATCTGAACCCATGCTCTATCTGTCCTGCACAATGCCCCCTCTACATAGATCTGGGAGAGAGAGCTGCACAAACAAGCCAAGCCCAAAGGAATACACACACAAAAAAAACAGCAATAACCAGCAACAGAGGAGAAGACGGAAACCAAGAAAGAAAATATATAGAACAAATGTGCTGCTACGGGTGTAGAGAGAGAGGAAGCAGAATGGAGGTTCATTTCTTTCAACGGGAACAGTGATGGGAGGTTCATCACCTGCTGAAGCTGGGCGCGGGTGATACGTATGACTGAGGGGAACTTGGCGTTGGCGGCACCGGCGGGGATGGCCGGCAGTTTCCTGCGACTGGGCGACCGAGCGCCCGGGGAAGGGTATGTTGGCAGAGGGAGGGAGGAGGTGGAGGAGGACGGGCGTTCCTGCTGCGGCTGCTGGTCGGCGGACTGGCTGCGCCTCAAGCCCGCTGACTGGCGCAGGTGCAGCGGGTCCGACAGCGTGGTGAGGAGGGTGTGAGGGCTGGGAGAGCGGAGCGGGATGGGGCTGGACGTCCGCGCCAAGACCTCCTCGGGTAGAGAAGGAGGAGAGGTGGGGAACTAAGAGAGGGGAGGGGATTGGGAGAAGTGGGGGGGTCGGAGAGAGGAGGGACTGTGAGATTGATGAGGGTGTGTGAAGATGGAGGTGGAGGTGGTGTGAGGTGGAAGTGACAAGCTGCTCTGGCAGGGAGCGCCACAAGGAGTTGCTTTAATCAAAACTGGTAGAGGATGTAGGAGGTGAGGTAGGAACTTTAGGTAAACGGGATCTGAATTTATTTAAATGAAAGACGGTAGTTCTGCTTGTAGGAGGAAGGGAGAATTGGCAATAAGTTCTTACAGTGTCTTGCAAAAGTACTTTGATACAGTCAGTCCCATTAAAAATACAAACATATTTTTTTCTATTTTTGTTTTTCTCTGGAGTAGGAAGACGTGGCAAAGGTCAAAGGCCAAGGACTGAGGCTTCCATACATTCATCGCCTCGTCTTAAAATCACAAACTTGAATGGATTTTATTGGGATTTTACATAACTGTCCAAAACTACAAGGTTTTCTTTCCCTTGTTTTACAAATACAAATTGAACATTTCTGTTTTATTTTCATATATTGCAAATAGCGTTGTTTTTATGCACATTTTGTACTTTTTTTAAATGATCCTATTCAGTTGCACATTCCTTTAGATTGGAGGATGCTACTTTGATAACGGCACAGTATATATATTTTAATACTTTTATTTTTGCGTGAACCTACATGCCTCATGTTTCTGCTGTTACACCTTAATTTTCCCACTCTAATAAAGGATATGTTTATTCCATTCCATCCCCACAGCATGATGCTGCCACCACCATGTTACACCCTTTATGATGGGCTTGGGTGTCCACTGTTTGGCCTCATCTGCATTTAGACTGAGATTAATTTATAAAAAGGCAAACTATTTAATAATGAGGTAGCATAATCTGTATAAAGCGGGCCGTAATGTATAAAATCTGAATCAAATACTTTGAAGTTTGGTGTTTGCAAAGTGACAAAATATGAAACAAATTGAAGGGGTATGAGTATTTTGCAAGGCACTGTAAGTTTTCAAAGCAGAATTATAGATTGAGAAGAAATGTAACACTGAACTAAGTTCTCTACTGCGAGAATATGAATAGCAAAACAGCAAAAAATATTTAACTTAGAAAACCAAAAGAAGCCTTTGGAAATTAATTTGTGAAGCAAAATAGAAAAAAACAACAACAAGCAAATACTGCGAACAAAGTAAAGCTGTGCACAACTACTCCAAATAAAACTGAACGTTAAAATCATAAGCTCTCTTTGTTTTTTTTTCCCATGCTGTGATCTGAGTGAAGCACTCAGGCTGAGTTGTATCTGTTTCTAAAATGTACACAGGTGAAAGAGCAAGCAAACACAAAGCGGTAACATTTACCTTCAGACTACAGCAAGATGCAGCTGGTGGGACACTGATTGTTGTATGATAAAAGCATCGAAGTTCTAGACCTAGAACTCTGACTCTGTGCAGCTTTTTATCCTTGTAAAAATGCTGACTACAGTCATCATCATGTTTGGCATGTTGTGAAGCAGCCTTCCAGTGAAGGGCCTTACCTGAGTCAGGATTCCCTCTGCCAGAGCTTCAGCTGGGCTGGTTGGGGTAATAGGAGGCAGAGCCCCCACAGGGCCCACACTGAGCTCCAACTTGTCCACTTTTACGCTTCCTTTGGAGGAAGCCGCACTTTCTTGCTTAGCTTTGCCAGAGTTAGGGGTTGGGCTTCTCTTTTCCCATCCGGGAGATGCTTCCTCCGGTTGGAGCACCTCTGGCTCCTCATCCTCCTCCGATGGGCTTGTTGTGGCCTTGGCTCCAGGGGAGCCACTGGGTCGCTCCACCATTACCCACTCCCTTGAGTCAATGTCCTGCCTCCCAGAGCTCAGATTAAGCGCCACAAAGCCACCACTACTGGCCGCCCCCTCTCCCTGCTCAAAAGACCCCGGTGAAGCCGGTTTAGGAGAACCAGCTCCGGACAGGAACTCCTCGTCGTAATGCCAGACGCGATCAGGGCGCTCCCCGGCGGACCCAGCTTGACCCTGAGTTGCTGGGGGGAGAGCAGCCTCCTTGCCCTGGTGCTGGGCGCTCAACTGCTGTTTCCCTGAACTAAAGGACAGACGCAAAAAAAAAGAAAATGAAAACAACTCGTGGTTTAACCCAAAGAAAAATTTTGTCAACACTGCAAAAACACAAATTCTTACCAAGTAGTTTTGGTATACTTTCTAGTGCAAGTATTTTATTACACTTGGAATAAGGCAAACGTAACTTTTAACTTTTCAGCAAGATATAGGAGCATGTTTTAAGTAAATAATTCCCCATTGTTGATTTTAAATCCTCTCCCATGTCCCTGCAGTCACTCCACCCAAATGTCCCATATTAAAGAAGTAGTTTCACTGCCAAATAATGTCACTTCTAACATTTCTCCCAGAAGTGAAAAGATCTGCCCGTGGAACCAGTACTTGCTCAAAAGTTGCTCACAAGTTAGTTTTGTCTTATTTCAAGTGTACTCAGATATTTGAAACAAAAACTAGACTAAATCTGCTTGGTAAGATTGTGTGTTTTTGCAGTGTAACTTCTCATAAATGGGCTGAATTATGGGCACACTTTACCAGTTATCCAGGAGGCGCTCTGGGCTGGACTTTGACTCCAGGCCCAGCCTCCTCTCCAGCTCCAAGCTGTGGATGTTGCGGAACTTTCTCAGCAGAGGGCCCTCCCGATCGGACGCCACTGCCTCCGAGTGTGGTTTGACAGGAGAGCCCAGACTCGGTCCTGCGTAGGGGCTCTGGTGTCCTTGTCTGGCCTGGTTGTTGCCTTGTTCCTCCTCTGCCGCAGCCTGTGGAACCAAGAAACGTTTTCACGACTTTGAACGAATTTCAAATTCAACATTTGTATAGGCCTGTGACTTTGCTGGATGATACCCTGCCCCTGAAATTATTGCAATAAACGATAATATTGTTAATTTAGGACAATTCAGAGGTATCTTATTGATAATGGTATAATAATGCAAGTTTGTCCTATAAACTTGAATTTTGTAAAAGGGCTCTTCACACTGGAACTGGTAGACATTTTAAATAGCCAAAACAGAACACAACAACCACAATCAATAAATAAAACTGAAAAGCCACACACAACCGAAATAATAAATAAAGTGGATTATGATGTCTCTGTAAACACAATTGCTCTTCAAAAAATATTAATCACTATGATTGAAGTTATGGAGCTCGTTTTAATTCATCATGTTGCTAATTGATTAACTGCTTATTGCGACAGGGTAGCATTTGCATGTGAAAAAGCTGCAGCAAGTCCTCGCAAAAATATTTATACTCCTTTAATTTTTCTGCATTTTTTCCATGTTACAACCTAAAAACTTGGCTTTATTTATTGGACCTTTCATAAGGAAATAATAATGATAAAGGGTATACTGTACCTTGTTTCAACATTTTTACAGAGAAAAGTCTGAAAAGCATGGAATGCATTTTTATTTAGCCTCCTTTACTATGACAGATTTTAATCTGTAAAAAAAAAAACACTTGGAAAAAAAAAAAAACATCATTCTCCTTGCACTTCACAATAATGTGGTACTTTGCGCTGCTCTATAAAATGAAATACACTGAAAACAAACTGTACAAGCCCCCCTTGCAGCGTGTAGCCGAACCTTCCAGTGTCCCGTCCTGATCCGGTTCCGGTTTCGGTCCAGCTCTTCCCAGACGTCGGCCTCCTGGTTGCGATGCTGGTGGTGGGGGGAGCCCGGCAAGCGGTCGGGGCCGGGGTTGTTCTCCACGTCGCTGAGCTGCTCGTCCTGCAGAACCTCGTCTGTGTTCTCCCTCAGCAGGTCGCCGGGGATCAGAGAGGCGTTCACAATGCTGCAGCAACGAAATGTGCACACGATGTTAAAATACCATAAAGCTTTCAAAAAGGCCAGTTGTCGCGCACTCCCTCGCAGAGATCACCGAGGGATTTTGGTCCCGTACCCCATCTGCGCGGGAGTGAGTCGAGTGTGATGCTGCGGTGTTGTGGCGCTGGCGCTGATCGTCAGAGTGCCATCTGTGGTGGTTCGCTCCCAGTCGTAAGGGTCATTTTCCACAACGTTGTAGGTTTTCATGCTGTTGTCAAACACCGACATCAACAGCTGCAACGACACACAGAGGCGTGATCTACCTTGTTGTCTGAGTTTTTCATTCAGGAAAATCCATCAGAGCTTTTCGAATATTGACCTGATAGTCAGGCTTGGTGTAATAGTCAAGGCTGCAAATGTGTTCCAAGAATACACCAAACTCTGCCGGCAGGTGTTTGAGCATCAGGCGATGGTCGTAAGTCTCCTTCAGTTTCCCCACGTGTTCCTGAGATTAAACAGAATCTCTATAATTAATATATCAAATATACCATTTGGTATATTTCATCACTCAAGGTGATCGGTGATCTGAACGAGCTTTTGATTTGAGAGTAGCCTCACTTTGTCTTTAATCTTCCTCCACGGCAACTGCCCGACCAAAAACTCCACCAACATGTAGAAGAGAGACCACAGGTCGTCATGACGACCCATCTCCTGCAGAATGAAATAAACGTTGTGTTTATATTTCATCATGATGACAAAAAAACTGAAAAGATGTTGTTGCGTGCGTTTGAACAACAGCAGCATCACTAAAATTATACACTTTACTTGAGGCTAGAGAATAATTTCTACACTTTTTGTGCCTGACGTTGCTAATTAGCATCAAACCTAAATTTCACTCGTATCGTAGGTGAACTCTTCATATAGATGCAACCAGATTTTTCTTTATAGAACCATATAAGCTTTGCTTACAACTTCACATTTGTGCATTTCTTTGTGTTGCTAGATTCAAGCCTAACAAATTGCTTAGAACTTTCTGGTTGAAACATGACAGAAGGAGTGCAAACGCTTTCGTTACTGTAAATCCACATCGGGTAGCATATCAGAGTGAGCAAATATTAAACCTCTTTGGACAGATACTGACCTTGTTCTTGTGCGCATTGACAGAGGCATAGCGAACTGTTCCCCTGAACCCTGCGACTGGACGAGGCTAACAAATGACATATATGGCAATTAAATTCATAGAAAAAAACAACTCTAGAATGTGTTAGAGACTAGATCAAATCTAGATTTGGTAAAATTCTGCCAAAAAAAATAAACTTTATGCATAAATCAATGAAAAGAGTGATTTAATAAAATATATTGTTTTTGACATTAAATACTGTACTTGAACTACTTTCTGTTAAATATGGCACAGTTTTCATTTTCAACCTTGTTTATTAAACATTTACTGTAGAAAAAAACAACAAAGACATAGAGTTCAGCTAATAATCCCCATGTCTGCCAACTTTTAAAAATAGTTTAATTGTTTATAGCCAGCAAGAAATCAGAAAATGTTTAAATAAAACAATAAAACAGTTCAGATACAAGTTTCAAAACTAAATGCAGTGAAACTGTAGCAGATGGGCTTTTTTTTTTTGTCTGACCAATGATATTGATACAGAAATTTGATCTACAGCCTTATGATCAATAAATAGACAGCAAGAGAGGAGTCCACTTACAGGGCGGACCTCCTGACAGGAATTGGTGAATTGACGAGCCAAGCCAAAGTCCAGCATGTAGCAAGTCCGACAGGTACTGGGGAAGCGGCCCATGGCGAAGTTGGACTGAAGTAGAAAGGTCGGCCATGAGGAGATAAGAAGTGCAGAATCCATGAGACAATAACTTTCTGTGTAGTTTATTTCTGTCCATACAGATGATGAGAAGATCTGTGACAACAATTCTAACGGTAAATAATATTTACATTCTGGTAACTCATGGCATTTAACTTACCCTGCTGCTGAGCCAGTTAACTGAAAGTCATCCACAACAAAAATCAGCATTCAGTAATGGGGAAAAAATGGATCACACAAAGGCTTTCAGGCCATACAGGGAGGAAGTTTCCTACATCCACACTGTGTGTCATGCAGTTTAAATACTGTAGACCAAAGTTGTTCGAAAGTAGTTGACAGCAACACCAATTATTTGTCTCTAAACAACCAGAGTTTTTGAATTCTCTTGCCAGGACCACATCTATCCGGTGACTTTCACTCAAAAACCTGCTGCACCCAAAAATACTTTTAATTGCCTTATTAAACTTGGTTAAATATATCAGGCATTTTCAAAAAAAGAGTGACCAAAATCCTGACTTTATTGCTCAAAAACAAAATTTTATTCCATGTTTTTCCAGTTAAAATTTGCAACAAAACAAAAAAAAAAAAGATAAAAATTCATTCCATAAGGCAAACCTGCAAAAAAAAACTTTCAAGTTTTGGATCTATTATAATTTACACATCCTTTTCTAACAAGTCCAACTGCTTTATTTGTTTAATTAAAGTATTTTATGCTTCACTTATTATTAAATACATAGATATTTTTTTGGCCATCAAGTTGTTTCCGACTTGATGAATTTTTCCCATGTGACAAAATATTTGTACCCCCCTGCCGTAGACTATAAGGAAACAACAATAGGTTACAGGAGACAAACTGCTTCCAGGATTTTGCAACGCACCGGTTTGATGTCCCGATGCAAAAATCCAACAGAGTGGATGCTCTCTATGGCCTCCAGGATCTGGCGCCCCAGACGCAGGGTGGTGCTGATGCTGAACGTTCCCCGAGGCATGCTTCTCCTCAAATCTGCCAGGTTTCGACCCTGAAAGACCGCAAGGGGTTACATGTTGGTCCAACGGCAGGTTTGAAAGACGACTCTGACCCCAACAACCTTCACATATCAGGTGATGCTACATAAAGGTAACTTCCCAGCAGCCGCTCTAGTATCAGAACAATCCCTATGGATATTTAGATTCAAATTGCAACAAAAATAAATAAATAAATAAATAAAACTCTGACCACTAGATGCAAAAACTGCCTATTATGTTTAGGACTATGAGTTGGATAATGGCCTTATCTGGTCGGGTGCTCAGCTGCGGTTTTTCCAAGATAGCTGTTTCTGCTTAACACCCTCCAGTGTGTAGTTTGCAGGTTAGTAAATACATTATTCATGAGAAGCCGTATTTTTAGACTTTTCTGAAATATTTATTTGGCTCACTTTTCTGTAAACAACTCCCAGACATGAGTAACATGCAGCCGGGGGACATGGATGACGCGTCTCGGGTGTCAGTGCAAAGTCAAACCAAGATCAGAGCAATCTTGGTATATTTATATACCTTATGGGCAAACCTAGAGTCACGTTAGATGAGTTAGATGACATGTAACTGAGCACAGTGAGCTATTGTTATCTCTCAGTATGGTTTGCTGTTGTTTCTGAAAAATCAATAAAAGGTAGAGGTGAAGTGAGTAATCAGTTAGTGACTAAATTGGGCCAATTTTTTATCTTGACCTGTCCTGACCTCCAATAGACCGTTCAGTAACTCCAAATGACAATCTTTTTCTGACTTGAGTGCTAAGTAAGTCCCGCTTACAACACTCTTGAGTGTGGAAGTTACTACAAAGGGAAAATATTACCCACTGAGAATTTTTCACCCAATTTTTACTAATCACTGAACGAGGTTCACCTTTGTGTCCTTATTGGACAAACTCATCTAAAAGATACAAAACGTGTATTCCTTGTGGTGGTGTATTTCCCAGCATGGTTTTAATTGTACTGGAAACGTTTGATCAGACTGATTTTAATGTGTGACATTTCAAGGATTTATGCCTGTACAAACATTTTGGCAGGAAATTAACTCCACATGTGTGTGGTTTGCCACAGTATCTCCAAATCCCTGCCAGTATGTGTGTTTTACTGTGAAGCAAAGTCCCTCGTATTTTCTATTTACGACACAGGCAGCTCATATTAGACCTGCAGTTTTCAAGCAGGTAGACATCACATTTTTCCACGTTGTAAAAACAAATAAAAGTAAGAAACTGTTGTTCTTTTTATATATTTGGAGTGAAGGCGTGTGACATTGCTCCACAGCTGACTCTGTGGTGTGTCCCTCCACCAACGCTGACCTGAAGCTCCATCACCACGTAGTTGAAGCGGTCGTTGCGGCCACATCCCACGAAGCGACACACGTGATCTTTACCTAGGAGGACGAGGATAAAATTGTTTGAAGCTCACAGCCAGCATTACAACCTCACCAGACACCAATACTGGTATTTTGCCACAATAGGTGAGTCTGTACTCAATGAGGTTTTTTCATATGGACAGTATTGGCTCACTACCCTGGGGGCAAGGTTATATAAGAGGGTGGCATAAGCACATCGGAGTGAAAATAAATCTGTCAGCTGGGCCCAAACTGGTTTTTAATTTTTCATGGTATAAAGCAAGAGACTTTCTACTGATTAACTGTTATCAGGTAGCATTAGCATGCAGCCGCTTGGACCTAATAAGTATAGAATGAGCTGGAATTACAAGATGCAATAGTACGGAACGGCAACGTGATGATAACTGAAGCATGCACACCCAGCTAGCTAACGGGACATTACATCAGTACGGCAGAACCACAGACTCTAGAAAGAGTAAAGGTGGTCGGCGATTGGCGTACATTAGCGCTCAGCACGCATGCCGGGGAGTAAAACTATACGTCGTCTGACCTCAGCGAACACTGCTGTGTCGCCAAAACCACAGAGTACATTCTGAATAAAAACATTCATACGCATTTTACTGTCATAAAAAATCATATATGAGGCAACAATAAGGTTAACTGATGCCATTCGTGGCTCTCGTGATGAGCGCGGGATGACCAAGGAGCCTTCGAATGATACTGTTGGTTAATGTTTACTCTCGACAGTTGCACAGATCAGCAGTGTTGGGGGTTTAGAGTTCAGTTCATCTCAAGTTACATGCAGGCTCCCTTAGGAAGCAAGAGAATCACAGGGCTGCAGGTCAAGGCCATTAGACAGCAAACATGATCCCAGCTCATCGATTTTCATCTCAGATGGGCAAAAGAAACACGACATGCTGGTTAAAAAGCAAGAAAGTTGAGTCTGGAGTAAAAAAAAAAAAGAAAGGGGTAAGAACTGATTAAACCTATACAAAATTTTCCTGATGAATTGTAAGAAGAAATTGAGAATCAGGACACTGCAGCAAATATAAAGTGTCACCCAAACTGAGTTTCAGACGTATCAGATGACTTGTATTACACCAATCTGTCCCCAGGACTGAACCACACATCACTCAAAATGTCATTTCCTGTGTTTTCAACAGGATTCATGTAAAAATGGTTTTCTTCTTCCCTACAACATTCAGCCAATGATACAAATACATGCAT
>CAEFZX010023817.1:0-22933 GCA_903066825.1 Alfaro cultratus | reverse complement strand
GAGCGCCGCGTGCGAGTGAAAGGTGGGGAGAGGGCGGGGGGAGTAACGGAAACACGTAATTGGTAAGTCACGTTATTTCTTAGATTTTAATCGGTGTGTTTTGTATCCAGTGAAAACAAACATGTTAAACTGGACAGTATGCTGTAAGTTTAGTGATATTTTCACAGTTGCGGTCTTGACTGGTCTTGACATACAATCAAGACCGAGACCAAGACCGGTCTCGAGTACTACAACACTGTCAGCCAATTTAAACAAAGTCCATGCAGCAAGAAGATCTTGTAATCTCAGCCTTTCTACATGGAGTTTGTATGTTCCCTCCAGGTAATCTGTCTTCTTCCCAATGTCCAAAAACCTAATGGTTAATTGCCCTTTTGTATGAGTGTGTATATTCATGGTTGTTTGTCTATATTGCCCTGTGACGGACTGGTGATCTGTCCAGGAAAAGAAGCTGCCATAAGGAGAATTTATTTTCCCACCAGGGGGCTTTATGCGGGCTCTAGTGTCCCTTATTTGACATAAGGGTGTAAGGAGAAGACATGAGGGAGTCGAACCCGCGACAGCCGCGTCGGGGACTCAAGGGCTCCAAATGTGAGTCGCGCTATCCCCTACGCCACCACAGCACTCACCAAGGAGAATTTTTTTTGATACCTAATACACTTTCAATTTAATGATCGGAGTCAAGAATCAATGTAGTCCACTTCCTGCACGCTTATCTATTTGGCTAAGAGGCAATAACCATTGACTGTCGCTGTTGTTTTTAACTTCTCCTTCCCTCTAGGCACCACATCATGTGTCGGCGACAGAAAAAGGAGCGGACCAATCGGCCTCTTATCGTGAGGGCGGTCCTGTATTTGGGAACTGACTTGAATTTGATTAGAGACTCACTCTGCACCTGTGACTGTTGTTTCTGGGACATGATATTCAGGGAGGAAACGACGCCAAATTGCACACATTTCATACAGCTAGTCAGGCTTCTAAAAAGCGTTGTAAGTACATGATGTTATTTTTAAAAATTCAGATATGTTTTAGGCCAGATTACAGCGAGTTCTGTGAAAATTGTTAGAATAGATGCATTAATTGTCGTATTTAAACATGTCAAGCCGCTTGTCACAACTTATTTTTTTTCTACTAGAATAACATATAATTCCGTAGATGTCTGTCCGTTCAGTGAATTAAAATATTTTATTGTAACACTGTAGTATAGTCACACATTTCCACTAGCTAAGTAAATATTCATCTATTTGTCAAAAAATACAGCTTTTTAAAAAAAAATAACACTGTACTATTTTTGGGTATTCTCAGTTCTGATTGGTGAGTAGGCGCATTCGCCTTTGGATCTGAGGGAAAAAACAGATGGAGGGGATGCTGGAGGGGAGTTTAAAATCTACTTCGCCCAGTTGTTCATCCAGAGACCCCTCTCCTCCATCTGTGCCGGATACTCAAGAAGCGTTGTATGTCCAACCATCTCCTGTGGCTAATGATACAGAAGCACCACTGCCTCCACCCCCACCCCCTCCTCCTCCTCCAGCACCTCCACCTCTTTCATCCTTTGGCTCTTGTGATATCCAAAGACGTTCCATGAAAAAGCTGAACTGGGACACACTGCCTAACCATCATGTGTTGGGTAAGCTGAACGTGTGGACATCCAAACGGACTCAGAGGGACCTGGTATTGGATATACAAACCATGGAAGAGTTATTTAGTCATGATGACAAAAGCGCATCGCTACGGGCTTCAAAAGTCTTCAGTTTAAGTAAAAGTGATGGGATGAACTTGTGTGGACAGGAGTCTCAGGTAACTAATAGATATGTACAAATAAGAAACAGATTGTCCATCCAGGTTCTTCTTTCGTTTTCTTTTTTTACGAGCTTGCAAATAATCTAAATAGGAGAAGTAGTAAAGACACCAGGAGGAAGTAATTTCTTTCTGGCTTTTTTCTTTTTTTTTTTTTTTTTTTTTAAAGTTCCACGCAACTATCAGTACGGAACCGTTTTAAGTAAAACAGTCTGGAATTTTTTATTTTTTTTTCAGCTTCCGCAAATGTTGATATTTTCTGGATTGTAGAGATAACTACAATCTTTTTTTGTCTTGTTTGAGTTTACCCTGCATTTTGTTTTTAGGTGACAATATTGGATTCCAAGCGGAGCATGAATATCGGGATCTTCCTAAGACATTTCAAAAGGTAATGTGTCTTTAATATTGTAATAGCCAGATGAAATTATGCTGTGAAAAACTCTGTACTGAAACATATAAGGTAAACCAGAGTCCTAATAACCAAAAGAAGTTAAATGACTTAAGCTGTGCTTTGAGTCATTCAGACTTTTAGTCATGGGTATCTGGATGCACTCGTCACTTCCACTGTGCTAATGATTACCCAACCATAAGGCTTTATCTCAGCTGAACTCATGCAAATACATGGAAATCCCTTTTTAAAGCGTTAGTTTAGACCATTTAGCAAAAACATCTACACTGTTTAATACATTACTTTATTTAAACCAGTATCATAGTAACAAGTTTAAAAATATTATCATAAATATAAATGCAAGTAGCTAGTTACAGAGGTTTTTGTAGTTTAAATTGTATAAAATGCAGTTTTCCACTGCTACACTCAAGGTTGGAGGAGTTACTTGTCCATTTGCCAGTTTGGTTTAGTCACTTGCATTATGGCAGCAATTACGGGTCACACATAAAATGACTGAATCGTCGTTTCTTCTCGTTTTAATGAGACTGCATAGTTTTAGTGAATGGAACTGTTTAAAATTTTTTGGAGATTAAAAGTTGCCTGGGGGTGGCCATCTGTCTCTACTGACTTAAAGCTGAATGTCAGTAATGAGATGCAGGCAAACTTGCCGTAAGACCTGGAGTACTTTCTGTAGATAATAAAACAAACCGCATTTAAAGGAATCAGTGATAATAAAGAGCGGCCTATTCTTTTATCAGCATAATTGTACAGACAAAACACAATAAACCTCATTGCTCTAAATTTCATCATCTAAAAATGAAGATGTTAAGCCTAATTTTACAGGATGGAGTGTCGGCCTCATTAGGAAGAAACTGGGAGTTGGTTCCACTAGAGGTCAGCATAATAACTAATAGTTCTAACTCCAAATTTACTCTGAATTTAACAGTGAGCTGAAGAAAATAAAGTAAAACTGAGGAATACATTTTCCAAATATTTCAGTTTACAGTTGCCATCACAATATCAATGTTTGTAATGTTATAGATGTGTAACACTAAATATTTCAATGTGCTGTGCATTCATGCTTTTCATGACAATTATGTACTTGACCAATATGATGATCACAAACTGCTCTTCCCCACACCAGATGTATATTTTTAATTTCTGAGGTTAATTTAGCTCACAGAAAAGCAAGATTAAAAATGGGAAAATATTTTCTAATTATTTTATGGTCAACTCAATATTCATAATTCATATTCTTAATTTTTGTGCATACCTTTCACACTAGAGAATATGATCTCTCCTTTTAACTTGCATCCAAACTCTTGCTACAGCATTTTGAGAGACCTGACGACTCTTTACCAATATTTCTGTGTTGTCCTGATTGTAAAAATTGCAATAATCTAGAATAGAAGTAGTAAATGCATGAGACGGTTTTTCTCCATCACTTTTAGAAAATATTTTATTTGGCCCTGACTGTACACTCAAATAAGGAATTAGAACTTTGATTTTACACACTCTCAGTGTGCAGATATTAAGTATAAATACATAACCTTGTATGTTCAGTTCTCAATTTGTATACCGAAGTGACTCTCAGAAAGTGCTGTGATGATGTCGGCTTCAATCTATTAGTCTAACTGAAACTGTGTCAGCTGCTGTGCACCTAGTGGGCATTTTTATTTCTCTACACTTTATAGATGAAATAATCTAGCTTTGTGTAGAGTGTTTATCCATTTTTTATGTGCTATAAAGAGTTTAGAAATTAGTCATACTTAAAGCAATCAATCTCTGATTAGTGGATTTAAGATCATTCTAATCTTTAAATCAACATCTCTCATAAATATGAACCATAATGTGAAATTAACTTCTCATTGTTTAAGTTTATTGAATGCCATGTTCTTAATCAGTGTTGAGATTGCTCTTCATCATATTGTTTAGTGGGTGTGTTCTGCCGGTACTACAGAGCAGGAACTTTCTAAAAGAGCCATACATGTACTGATAATAAAGTAAATACTTTGTTTTATTTGTGTTCTAACTTTGGTTGTGTGCATGTCTCCCTCTGTAGGCCTGTGAGTGAAATAGTGGAGAACATTCATCAGGGGAACTGGCAGAGGTTTGGAAATGGCAAAGTAAAAGAGCTTTGTAAGCTTCTGCCAGAAGAAAGTGAGGTAACAAGAACTCTATTCCTGTTGATTTTTCATGCATACATTGACTCAAAACAAAAATACGGCATAGCTGTGGTTCTGTGGAATAGTTTGTCGATAAATGTTTTGAATACATCCAAAATTTCCCCTGTATACTGATGAAGTTAAAGTAGAGTATTTATTTTTTAAAACCTTTTTTTAAATCTCCTTTCTGTGTTGAAATCGTTTTATTTTGTACCCATGCTACAGAGATAATATGCTAAGCACAATGACAAAAAAACAAGACATTATGCAACCTTCAGTTACTTATGTAAACTAACATAAAATAAATTATTTACAAACATGAAATTGGTTTTTATTGATCTCCATTCAGTGATTCGACTAGTGTTGAAAGCCGGGAATTACATGAACGCTGTTAGTATTTTTCCTATAGAATAATTTTTCATACCTGATAACTATGTAAATGTCTAAATGCAAAAGCATACAAGTCTTTGTCCCTCAAGCGATATCTGAACTCTTTTTTTAATGGTAAGTAATCATTTTGTCAACATGTAGGTAAAACAGCTGCAGTCATACAGAGGCCAAGTCTCTGTGTTAACTGAGGCAGACCAGTTCATGGTGCAGCTCCTTAAAGTCCCTGGGTGAGTCTGTTTTTAAATATTTAATTGAATGTTGCTGCAAACATCAAGTTATCAAAATGACAATAAAATGGATCAATCCTTTGGTCTTGGTGTCAACTGACTTTCACTGTGCTGTTTTTACAATTTGGTTCTGATAGTTCTTTGTGTAGTTACATTTGAGTGTGACTACTCAGACCTGATTGCATTGTTAGTTTTTTAATATGCCTCCTAAAACCTGACAGCTTTTTTTTTCTTTCTTTTTTTGGAACAACGAAAAACGTTTATTTGCTTGTCTACCTTGCATCCAGCTACAGGGAACGTCTAAAAGTGATGCTTCTGAGGGAGGAGTTCTTTCCCCTCATGGAGGAAGTGAAGAATGCCATTGCGGTCATGACCAAAGCAGCTAACGGTAATATTTCACTTGCTTCCAGCTGCAGACAATCCTACATGCTCCTACTTTATCTTTTTCCTCTCCTACAATAGAACTGTTGGACTGCGATGACCTCCATTCGGTGATTCGACTAGTATTGAAAGCTGGGAATTTCATGAACGCTGTTAGTATTTTTCCTGGAGAATCATTTTTCATTACCTTGTATTAACTAATGGATGTTATGCTTCTGTGAAACCGCTTAACTGAGTAATCAATTAAAAACTTTCTCCTTCAGGGTGGTTACAGTGCAAATGCCGTAGGGTTCAGGGTGGCTTCCCTGCTCAACTTGGCAGACACCAAAGCCAACAAGCCTGGCATGAACCTCATGCACTATGTTGCCAAGGTAATGTGTAGAATTAGGATGGAAATGATTTATGAAGGCACAATAAATTATGCTGCACTTCCAAATAAATTAATGAAACTGCAGGAGGTTAATCTCAAATATTTTTGTCAATGAAGTTACTTGGTTTAGCTTGTGATCACATACAAAGAGTTGTGTAAGAAAATGGTGCTTACACAACCGAAACCAAATGTATCAAACTCAATATGTACAATTTGAAACACAATTTCTTTGTCCATCCTGGTTGCAGCAGACACAGCATAATATCAAACCCCTTGATACGCCTCTAATTAAATATGCGCATATGTAGGTTTCTACTTTCTGCACGATCCGTTATGTCAAGCAGGAGACCTTCCTAAGAGTTAGAGGCCCATAAAAACACAGATGAAGCAAGTACTTATATTTTATGTGCAAAATAGCACTTGTACAGTAATATTGTAAATAAATCTAGATATGTGTGGGGTAAAAACAATGAAGCTTTTCAATTTTTATGGGTTTATTTTTACCTTTTTTTTTTTTTTACCAAAAGTACTGTAATCACAGAAGAACTGTCGGAGGGCAGGGGGGCTGGGAACCTCGTTCAACATTTCACCTGAAAAAATAAGACAAAATAATGCATTTAAACCTCTGTTCAGTAAATATCCTGGAATATGGGGAGATTTCTGCATGGTATGCCCCATAGCACATCAGGGGATTAATATTAGGACAATTTAATTTACTTACTAAGTAACTATTTGTCCTAATTTATACCACCTTGTAGTTTGTTCCCAGTCATTCTCATTTCTTATTTCATTCTCAGTATGCGTCATGTGTTGAATCAGGTCACCTCGACAAAATGCTGCACATGCATATCACACACTTTGACTGAATAAAAGACTTCCGGTTTTACATATTCATAGAGTAAAGGCTATGAAAAATTATTAATGAAAAATATGTCACTGCAGATTGCGCCTAAATGTTGTCCTTTGGTACCACACTATATGGGGATTTGATATACCGGGATTATGTTGATAATTCATAGAGACTCTGGTTGAGGTTAACAAACACTGTCTCAATTTGTCTGTCAGCTCCCTTTGAAATGCCCCTGTTGGGAAAATCAGAGGGGTTACCAGCTGAATGGGTACAATTAGCACCATGTCTTGCTCAAAGAACTGCTGCCTTTTGGACTGCAGTTGTCTTAGAAAATTAATTATCTTGGAATGCTAAAATGGTGAGCCAGTCAATATATCTTGATACCAATATCTACTCTAAGATAGAGTAGATATCTTAGAGTAGATCTCTTCTCATTTTGCCATTAACCATGTCCTCCTAGGCTAACACATGTGAATGTTTATTTTATTTTGTTCGATCACCTTCTGCATTCATGAATGTTAAGGCAGAAACCACCAAAATATGGTTTCTGCCATATTTTGAGATGAAAACATTGATGTACAAACTCCAGTCCTATTCATTTGCTTACAAAGTTATTTTCTTTGCCATCCACAGCAAGCAGAGGAGATTGATGAAGAGTTGCTGACTTTTCCCAGCCAACTTGGTCACATTGGGATGGCATCAAGGTTACCCTTTAAATGTGTTTTCCCCAAGTTTTTATCCTACTTTTTTTCTGTCTGACACTTAATATGATTGTGAACAAGTTTGTATCTGTATTTTACCAAAGAATTTGTAAAGATGAGATCATCAAGGACTTGAAGGAAGAAATCCAGAAGATGGAAGAAGTTAAACTGTTTAGCAGCATACATCCTGGCCTCTTACAACAAAATGATCCATTTCTGAAGGTAAAAAAATGTAGTCACCGTTTGCAAATTTTCACCTTTAAAAAGAACTAAGATCTGTACAACATGTATTTTATTACTTTTTGACAGAGGGCAGATTCTATGCTTGCAGACGTTGACCTGTCCCTGAATGAGCTGAAGGCTTTAAGCTATGCTGTCGCAGGCTACTTCTGTGAAGACCCAGCTACCTTCAAACTTGAAGAGTGTTGTTCCATCTTTTACTCATTCTGTAAAAGGTTTGACAAAGCTGTACAGGTAAGACCAAAGATTGTTCAATATCCAGCATTTTTATTATGAGATCAAAATGTAAAAATTCAGTGGCTTGAATCTTTCACAACTTTGAAGGATTTTTATTTAGGTTTTGCTTTCTGGAGGTTTGGTTCATTATGAAATATTTTCTCTTTGCATGACCTGCAGGAGAACAGAGAGCGAGAAGCTGTTGAACATAGACACAAGCGCTCAGAGAGCATGCAACTAGCTGCTAAACGACGCTCTGTGGCATCATGTTCAGCACTTGACCCTACAGATGACTCATGCTTAGAGTCAGCGCTGCACAACCTTCTATCCAAACCCCCGTCTGGTTTAAGCAGATGTAGGAAGAATTACCAACCCCAGGCTAAAGGCTTGCGTTCAGAATCCTGTTCTCAAACTTCACAAAAAGAAATGCCAATTCCTTGCAAAACTACAGACAGCCCAGAGAAGAAACAAACTAAGCTACTTGAAGACGTGGAATTGGCAAAATTGGAGGAGGAAGAAGCTGAAAAGATGCGTGAGATAACCCGAAAGGTTCTTTGCTACCAAAATGTTAAAGGCAGCTGTAATGATGAGAAGGTATCGGGAAGTCCTCGGCATTCGAAAGTAGAACAGGATGAGGCTAGTACTCCACGTACCCCTTCACCTAGAACTAGAGACTACTTCTTTACCAGTAATGGTAATGTGGGATCTCCATGGACTATTCTGAGCCCCATAAGTTGCTCTCCAAGAAGCAATGACCTGCGAGGCAAAGCCCGCAGAGGATCATCAACATCTTCTGGAAATGATCCTGATGATGGAGTCTGGGAGAATGATGAAACCAACTTGAAAAATTATAGTAGTCAGGAAAGTTTGACTTCTCCATCTGGAGGGTCTGCCTCCCTTCCTGAGTGCATCCGACAGAGAGCATTGTCACAGGGACCACTGCTAAGGTCGGCCTCCGTGGATGAAACCCTGCGCTCTCCTAGAATGGGCTTCCGACTGAGATACTTGTTCCAGAGGAGCATATCTCAAAGATCCTTCTCCTCTGAATCAAGAATGGGAGATGTAAAGGAAAGAAGTGACAGAAAGGTGGAAAATTATGCTGAGGGGTCATCTGGATTAAAGTCTTTGTTTAAACTTATTGGAAGCAGAAGTAAACTCTGCAATTTGGATGAGAAAACATGAAATAATTTACTTTTTAATCTAAAGTTTTAAAGATGGAAACTAGGTTTTGTCAGTTTTTGTGTTTTATATGGCTAAAGTTATGTTGAATGTTTGTCTTTTTATATGTCATGCTTTTACCCTTTAGAGGACATAAGGCAAATAGGGACTTGCTTTGCGCTCTGTGGGTGTTCTTTTCTTTTTGCTTTGTTTTTTCTTTTATGGGAGAGGGGAGATGAAACAAATTCTGAAATTCATGCAAGTGTTTTTTTTATTGAACGTTAATAAAAGGATATTGCCCTATTCACCATGTATAAGTAAATTAATGTGTACTTAATTTCAGGTCAATATATCTCTGTAATTGCAATTCACAACTCTCCTCCTTTGCGTTATTATCCTTGATAAACCCTAGCAATTTGTTAGTTCGGTAGTAAATCACCTCTTTTTGTAATTAAACCCACTATGTTTTGTTTAATTATTCCTCTCACACAGTCTGACTAGACTAACTAAATCCTCTCATGTAATCTTTTGACCTTAGCCTTTTCTAGACAATTTTAAGTATGAGGACTGAGACGGATATGAAAGTTTATTTATTTTATTTTTTTTTTGTATGAACTATTGTTTTTGATCATATATATGTAAAATCAGGGATGTTTTGGATTAATTTAAAATTTTCTGGCTGAGGCCAAGGTTTTTTAGAATGTGCTGGTACTTCAGAGTTCATGCTACCAATGTCAATTTTTTTCTGAATCCAGAGCATCACAGATCCTCCACTATGAAAGGATATGGGAGGAAGAGATTGGTTTCTACATATTTTCCTTTTCTCACAACACCCTGTGTTGGTTGCTGTAAAGCTAAATGTTAGCAATTTAACAGAGCATACAATTTAGTTTGATCAAAACAATTAACGGATGATAGGGGAGTGTTTAACCACCCTATTGTAAATGCGCTTGTAGTAAAAAAATCAAAACACAAATCACATTTAAAGCAAAGCTATCCATCCAGCCTTCATAACATGTTTGTAAGGCTGCATGCTTTTGTAGGACCCATTAAATTTTAGTGTCTGTGAAACAAGATTTTGTAAAACTACCAAAACTGGAATATAAAAGGCATTCATTTGTGTTACCTTGGCAACTATTTTATACAATCATGAACTCTAACTTGTAGTGTAAGGATGGGTTTTCTGCCCATGCACATTTATTCCACCCTCCGCTGAGTTCCCAGGAAGGACATTTACAGTTGCTTGGCATTTTTGACTATTTGATTAAAAAGAGGGAGGTTTTGCAACAATAAAACTATGGCAAAGATTCACCATGAAAAGGTTCTCTTAAAAACACTACCTCTTTAGAAAACCAATGAAAGCTCAAAGCATAGGCTTTTACAAAGGCAGAGATTCCAGGAGAAACTGGCCTGTTGCATGTAAAATGAGACCCTCAAATACAATCGGGCCATTGTGGTGGAAAGCAAGTGCAGCTAAGGACCTTCTCATGTGAGTCTGCTCCTTAGGACAGGGGGTAACCTTATGTCTCAGCCAAGTTTCACTCTTTGCAGGGCTCTGCTAATGAATTGTGCATTCAGTCTAGTGTTCTTGGTGAAAGATGAGACCGGCATGAACGGTGGGGAGAGAGATACTTGGACTGAGTTAGAAAGGCAGTCATGCTGGACTGAAGCTTTTAAGCTGAGCAGGAGCATGTGAGACGAAAGGAAGACAAACAGAAACGCGCAAGAAAACTACGACTGAAGAGAGAAGGAGACAAAGGAGTGGTAAAGCCAGAAAATATAACTTTCCTGCTCGTTTTTAACAAGGATTGGCTTCGAGATTATAAGGTAATGTGGCTGAAGCTTACAAGACAGCTTGGTTTTCATAAATAGCCACGAATATGTACTTAGTAATACTGTTTATTTTTTAAGTGCTCCTACAGCTGAATGTCATGGTCTTGGTAACATCCCAAAACCATTACGTAGTGTCTTTTGTAGCCGCTGCGTAACCTAATCCACCATTAACGCTTTGGGTATGTAGCTATTTACTAGGGTGCGGTCAGATTTAAAGTAGACAAAAATGCATAAGAAATCTATTTAATATGCCCTAACTTTTTTTTATAGACCTTACGCCTCCAGAATGTTGATTTTTTTTCTCTTGTTTTATAGAAATCAGCAAAAGTTAGCCATTTGTAAATTACAATTATATTTTAGACCTAAAAAAAGTAACACTATTATTACAGGCCTACATTAAGCAATGTCAGTATTTAAATTTTTCCAATTGCATCGTATTGTCATCCATTTGGTTTTGCAATAAAGAAAGGAACCGTTACAGCAATAATGAAAAATTAAGGTATTTAAAAACTAGGTCAAGTTTATTTCTAAACCAGTTCATCAGTTTTCTATAACACTAAGAAAAAATTGTGAACGTGGATACTTAAAGAATATAAATTTGACCCCGACGTGATTTGAACACGCAACCTTCTGATCTGGAGTCAGACGCGCTACCGTTGCGCCACGAGGTCTCGCGCCAGGTTTGTCCACCAATTACTATAAATACGAAACACAGCGTATCCGTATATATGCTTTTGTGTTCTATGGTGCAATTTTTTTTGTTTAATCTCTTCATATTTTGCTGACTGTTGTCTTTAGTTCTACCCTTACTCTTGCTCTTGCGTTTCATGCAGCAGCGTGCATCTCGTTGCTTGCAGGTAATCAAGGTTTAAGTCCGATCAAGATGTTTTATTCGTAAAATGAAATTTTAATCACATTCCTCCTCAAAACATTAAAATGGCTTTTAATGGATTCTTTCTCCATTCAACCACTAGATGGCGCTTTTTATTTACGTTAGTCTGCTTCAATCTTGTTTTTTTTTCAGAACCTAACTTTACAATTTTGAAAGGTAATAACTTGTGCAATTGGAAACAATGTATTTGAACTACATCTGATATTCTTTATTGATACAGTTTGTATTGTTGTTCCTCTTAGGGAAAGAAGATTGCATGGATAATCTGCTCTCCTTCATCAGCAACCCAATGATCAGCAAAATGGACAGGTAAAAGCAAATTAAGGTGTTTACAGATTACACTGTCTGCTGGTTGGCTGTAGCAAGGTCACCTATTTCTCTATCCTTCAGAAGTAGAATATTTTGTCACAACTTATGTAAAATTGTAACCAAATCACTTTGAAATAAGATGGGTTAAGATCTTCACTGTTGCAGCTCGAACTCCATCTATACGGATGACATAATTTTCCATGGCATGAAACAAAATCAACTTAAGATGCAACAGACATTGAAGTGTTCACTTCTGAACTGCAACATTTTCATATGACATGTCAGAGAAGATTCAAAAGTTATAGCTTTGCTCTCTATTTTGCTCCAACTATATTTCCATAAACTCTAAACTTGTTCACCAAAGAAAGAAACGTATCTCCACAGAGTGATGCTGTCACATTTATATTTCACCATGGTGTGATCAGTGTGAACCGTTGTGTTTGTTTTCTACCACAGAAAATGTTTTGCTGGTTGGCCAAAAAGTTATATTTTGGTTTCATTTAACCAAAGCACTTTCATACACATTTTTACTGTATTCTCTACATGGCCTGTGGTGAACTGTAAAAGGGACTTCCTCTGCTGTTCTTTGAACAATTCTTTTTAACTTGTCAAACTTTCATAAAGGACAAATTTGTGGATTTTATTTGACTTTATAATTTGTGAGGATATCAAATTAATCCGTTTAAATGGAAATATTGACATATGGCATAGTAAATATAAGTTGGCAATGCTGCAAGAAATTCTACTGATTAAAATTGCTTTTATTTTATTAATTAGATGTACAGACAATGTGCTAATGATAATAACATTAATAAAATAAATACATAAATTTACATAATTAATAATAAATAAGAGCATATTATTTTCAGCAAATAAATTTGCACACATTTTAACCGATCTACTGGATACATTGGTTTAGCCATAAGAAGAAGAAGAATAGGTCAGGAGACACCAAAATATAAACAGTAACAAAATGTGATCTTTAAAAATGTGCTGTTTTTGTTTTGACGATTATCTAGCTATTGTTCTCAGAATGTATTTTTTTGGAGTGAACATCATTTTCATTCCACTTTACAAGGATTTGTTTCGTTGTGCTGATTTATCACATAAAATTTCAGTAAAATACCTTGATATTTGTGGCTCTTACCTGATAAAATATGAGAAAGTTCAAGGGATATCATCTTTATGATCCTCAGGCTGCTGTATCAGAGTTTAAGCATATATAAATAAGCTTAACATGCATATAGAAAACAATTTCAATTATCTAACAAATGAAAGATTTAAACAAGAAGAGTTTGAGGGAATCCAGAACAGGTCATATTTCTTAGTGCCTTGAGAAAAGAATGAGTCATGTTGTGTTTGCACGTGATTTCCCTCCAAATATGTTCTTACCTGTTGTCTTTATTCACTTTTAAAGTCAACTGAAATTAATGTCTTGAATTTAGAAACGAGATATTGATCATGTGTCCTTGTGTCAACATGATGTCCGTATTAGCACGCATTCAGTTGCAGACCATTTACTCTCCAATGAGCTGTAATTACATTCAGGAAGTATGGCAACTGATTTACCTTTAATTTATCTTTCCTGACATATTTAGATATGTATATCTCCAGTTGTGCAAGATAATGCTCTGTGATTAAACATTCTCTAGTAATTCAACAGAAAGGCCTTTTCACTTCCGCCATAAGCAGTTGGTCAGCGGTCTGAGTCATAGGCTGGTCCACATCCAGAGCATTTTTTCCTCCGCCTATCCACAAAGTCAAAAGGACAAGTTTTTATGAATTGCAGGTCAGGGATGAGAGGCAACCTGGACCACATCAGGGAAGAAAGAGAGGCCGTCCATCTGCGTTTTTCTGCTGCAACGGATGCAGTCTCCATGGCAACATTGTGCTCCCGCAGCAAAATCCCGAGAAAGATGGTCCGCTCCCCCGCCCCCATGCTTATGCACACCAGCGTCTCACACACACTCTGAGAAGGCAGGATGCTGCACGTCTTAGCTGTCCACGCACACAGACTTCCTGTACAGCTCATTAATGCTGCTTTGCTGACAATTTTTTATACAAGGTTTTCAAACTAAGCAAACATAAAAAGGGAGCAACTACCCCTTATATGTTGGTTTTCTGTTATTTTCTGTCAGCACTTCAGTTCAGCCTTCCAAGCTGCACTCTATTTGTCAATCCTTCTAGAAATCTGTTATTAGAGTCCCAAGCAGGGTGTGATGATTTATCATTCCTCCCATCAGTCTCCCTGCACCTAAAAACTGTTTGTGAGAGAAATACATCTTGGGCTGAATCCTTCGGCTGAGGGTAGCAAATGGATCAACCCCCACTTTCTGTTTGATGCTTTGGGTGTTTCTCATTTTCTCTGCCATCCTAATCTAAAATATAGAGAAAACAGGCAAAATGTGGAGTGTGATCAGGATTTAGAAAAAAAAAATCTGTCTCTTTGTTGCTATCTCCTGTTTGCTCAGCTCATCTTGCTCACTATTGGACCGTCAAGCTCCCTCCCATTTTCACACCAGCCACTCAGCTCGTTGGAGCTCTCTGCATCTTTTTTTCTTCTTCTCTCTCTCTCCTTCTCAGTCTCTTTCCGCTCCTGACAGTGCACACACACACATGCAATAAAGCAGGATCCCAAACCGCCTTCTCGTCAATCCACCCTCTCTCACACACACACACCCTCTTCCTACCTATCTCTGTGTGGGGTGTGTTTCTTTGGCTTTGGCAATGCCAGGTTTAGCAAATGGATATCACTCCTGCTGGAGGAGAACAAACTGAAACTTCATCTTCATCTCTAAAGGACACACTGTAAGTGAATCTTTCTCATCCATTCATGGCACCCCCCACTAAGTGTTCTCTTCTACTATCATACCTGGCTTATACCATGCCATTTTTTGTTTGATGAAAGAGAAAAGTCTTTCCTCCTTTCATGGCTCCCTTTTGCCACATCACTCTTTTTTCCCTATTACAAATCATTGTCTAATCCACACACCCTATGTTGTCTGTATGCAGAGTGACACTGAGGCCCGTTTAGTGCCCCTTGACAGATCTCCATTGTGCAGTGAAATATGAATATGTTCATCTATACCTCATCTATACCACACTAAGCTGGGCTGTGTTTGAGGATAAGTGGAGAAATGAGTTGCGGTTATTAGTCAAGTCCAGGTCTGAATTTTGTCTGAATTATGTGGGCATTGCTGACTTTAGAAAACTTTCTGATTTCTGAAATGACGCCTTAAAAATGACTTTGCATCAGAGTTTGAAATTTAAATATTTCATGACTGTGTCTCTACTAAAGTTAGGTGAAAATCTACCTTGCTGTAGCAGATTTACATACTTTCAGATTTCAAACACACATACAATACTTGGCAATAGTATTTACACCAGTTTAACCTTTTCATACTTTATTATGTTCCAACCGCAAACTAATGTATTATGGCTGGGATTATATGTAACAGATGAACGCAAAGTGGAACATAATTGTGAATTAAAAGGGAAAAAATTACCAAAGTTTTTGTCAATTTAATTTGAACAATATGGCATCAGTAGGTATTCAGTTTCATTTATTTGAATACCCCTATGTAAAATCCACAGCAACCAATCTTCACAAGCTTCATAAATAGAGTCAAATTGTCTGTCATTTTCTCAATATAAATCCAGCTGTTGTTTAAACAGGATGCTCAGAGCTTTGTTAGAGAACATTAAAAAGACAAACACAAGAGACAGGTCAGGGTTGTAAAAAAGTGTAAAGCAGTTTTCTGTCATAGACAAAAATCTCAAGCATTGAACTTGTCACAAAGCTCTGTTCAGTACATCTAAACTGGATAAGGAGAATATTAACTAATTAATATTAGTCACCAAGTGACTATTGCTATTTTTGTTTAGCTCAGGTGTTTTATGGAAGAGATGTGATAATAAAGCCATTGATAAATAAATCTCATTAGCACTTTGCCTTAAGCCATGTAGGCTACACTGCAAACATGGGGAAAAAGGTGATCTGTTCCAGTCAGATCCTAATGTGACTGTTAACTTTGTCTTCATTTAACAGCCTCCGTATGACAAAGTCTCCATTGTGAAACAAGGTGGTGGCAGCTGAGAATATGGATTGAGCTAGTTAATATGAGGAGGTTGAATAAATGTCAGCTTCACTACCCACTCACTTCACAGGCTTTACAAAACAGTACAATTTGTGTTTCTGAAAAGTTTCACTTCATGAAATAAAATAAATAGATGTGCTTTCCTAACTCTGGCATATAAAATACAGCTGGTGCAGAACCTTAGATGGGCTTGAAGCAGCTACTATGAATAGAATATTACACTGATATTTAATCAGCAGATGACTACAGCAGAACACTTTTAAAGATGCATGAGCAGATAGGTTGGGAAGACAAACGAGGACTTTTGTGTAAACGTTAAAATTGTGACCCAGGGGAACCTCAGGTTGATCTAGGCTGAGCAAAGACTGGAATGCCTAGCTGGCATGGGAGGAATGTCCCGGGAGCGCCATGAGAGCGGTGGGAGTCAGACGAGCAGAGATGTAAACCTAGCGGTGAAACGTGATGAACGGTTGCCAGCGCCGCTGTAATGACGGGATTTTCTGCTCTGTTTGTGCTGCAGCTATATTTACCTCTCTGCTTAGTTAACACTGTGTGTTGATGCTGTCAATGTCAGGCAGCTGCTGCTTTATTTAAAAAAATTACTGGCTAAAACCAGTATAATTTTGCATTCAAATGACTTTCCTTCTTCATGGAGATTGTTACTGAAAAAGAGATAGCTTTAGTAATTTTGACCAACATGTCCTATATGTGATGATGTTTCAGTTTAATTACCAGATTTGATCAATGGCTCAGGTGTTACCTCTCTACTTCCCCTAGTTGAAGCCTAAACATTTGAAACTGTTTAACATTCACCACTACATGAAACAAGTACTGAAAGAAACCAATTAAATTCAATTTAGTGACATATGACAAAGACCATGGCTTTAGCTCAGCTGGGAAATCAGAGCTCTTGTTGGGGTTCGCAGCAGATTGCTTTAAGAGCTTAAATTACTTTTTTTTATCTCAATCTTTCCCAAAAGCACTCGAGGATCTCTTTCACGCCTTTTTAACTTAAAATACAATCCAGACAGGCAAAGGGATGAATGTGAAAATTGAGTTTCTAAATTTTTTATGTGTATGTTTTATCTTCAATTGATATGAATGTTTTTGCCTGCTTTGTTTGCAAAACATATGAAACAGCTGTCCATCACAGCAAGTCAGAATCATTTGAATCAGTTAAACTTTTGAAGTAGTCGTAGTCTGTGAACTGAAGATTAATGTGATTAATTTTACCCTCTTTGCAACGGCTTGTGCTACCTCTTAAAAGCATCAATTTTATGATTGTTGTCTCTATTTTATTTTAAATGTGTATTTTATCTTAATGGGGTGTCTTAGCTGAATCCCTTTTAGCTTCTAATCTCTGTTTTTGTTTACCAGTTATATTATTATCTCTGTGTGGATTATTGTTGTATTGCACAGCAGTTTGTCCTTCCAGGGTTTTTAAAGTCTTTATGAATAAAACCGGATGGTATTGAATTTATTTTACAGACAAAATATTGCAATTAAATCTATGCTAGTTGCTTGATAAATGAATTTCTCCTCTCCGTGTCTGTGCAATTATTTGCTTAATCAGAAACATTAATTATATCCTTAGTGCTTTGGAAAGAACAAGCATTACTCAGATTTCTCCTTTGACCCAGAAGTGTTCCCTTTTTTTCCCTCAAAGCCATTCGTCTTTGCAAAGTCCTCTGGAGCTTAGAATCTGTATTATAAAGCGGCACGGTGTGTCACAAGATGCAGAAAAAAACTCTGTAGGATTTAGTTTTGCAATGCTAGTGTATTAAGCAGTTAATTAACAGTTACTAAATGTCTCATTCCGATTATGCTCTATAAAATTGGGAGGTTGTGTCCAGTCATTTTTATAAAACACAGTAAGTTCCTTTTAGTGATTTTACAGGCTTCTTACAAAAAAAGGTTGTTAATAATTTTAAAGGAAGCTCATATTTTTGCTTGTTTTTGTGTTTTTAGTTCTGTTTCCCAGAAGTAACAGGATGCAGCAATAGCAGCGTACACCTGTGTGTCCGCTGTTATAAACCCTGTGGATACAGGCGCTTCCTGTGGAACGTTTAGACACAGCTCAGCTCAGATCACACAAGCTGATCATTTTAGCTGCACTTATGTCACTCAGTTCCCTACTGTTTGTTGACAGGAAAGAAAAAGGTGATCGCTCTTGCCAGAGGACTGCACAAGATGAAAGTTACACGTTAGTCATCAGTCAGGCGTCACTGCTTTTCTGCCTTGTCATTCTGGAGACAGTTTGGTGTAAGAGGCAGATGATGATGCTCGATAGCACGGCTGAGTAGCTTAGGTGTCTGAACACGCTTACAACTCTGAGCAATAAAGGTCTATATAGTACCGTAGACCCAATTATCATTGATTAGATCTTTGAATGGGTGAGTTCAGATGGATCAGACAGGTGAGTTCCAAGAATATTCCTTAAGTCTTAGACTGTTACTCACACTGTGCTGTGCTTTACTAGCGTTTTTATATACCTTGAACTTTATCGCAATTTATTACACTACAAATAGAAACTTATTATTATGAGAAAATATTAAAACATTTAAAGAGTAAAAATGCTTTTCGGATGATATTAAGAATGATTTCCTGTCCAGTTAACCACATGTTCTTGTTCTGAGAGTTTCTGTGCATGCTTATGGTTGAATAACAAAATGTACATTCACTGACATTTTTCACTGTGTGTGATGTTTATCTGTGTGAGCAAAAAGCCCATGGCAAAGTTCTTTTGTTTTCAAAATGCATTTGGTGTACTTTTCTTCTGTGCTTACAGCTCTTACATAAACCGTTCCTTTGACCTTTTTTCCCCTGCCTGCAATCACCCATATTATGACAAACCTCTAAGCTGTCCACCTTTCCCTTTAACAGGCTGAGTCTGATACATTTTCACCTATCTGAAACTGTACTGTGGTCTGGTCCTAGTTTGACCAAGCTATCTGTTTGTGTTGCTGTTGTTCAGCTCAAGGCTTTTATTCTTTTAGTTATTTAAAGAAACAAATTATTTCAGCATCAGCTCCTCTACCCTGTGGCACAAGCACTTATTTCCTTGAAATAATTCTCCTTTCATTTACAGAAAGGTACAGTCAGATGATAAAAAATAACATGAGGGGACAAAAATCCATGCTTCATTTCTATTTCTTTTGAATGTTTCATAGGATCTCCATCCATGTAAGGTTGGTATATAAGCTTACATAACTGGCTGTTCCGATTCTGATATTATGTGTGCTAGAATAGTGAGTGTCTGTGTAAAGAGACTTTGGCATTCACATTCAATTGAAGAGAGACATAAAATTGTTCAGCTATTTTCTTAGATGTTTGGGCACATAGCAAGAGACAGTGACAGACAGGGTGTGTGTACAGAATCTGGACAATATACTCTGAGAGCCGAATGATCTGTGTCCATATGTCCACCGGAGCTGCATGTATCTCAGGTGCTGAAATCTGATGATGCTTTCATTCCGACCGTCTCCAAAGGAGCTCTGCTTCCAAGAGATAAAGATAAAGTGATTTAAATGCCGCAGCAGGCACATAATTACATTGGCTGCTTATGTGTGTTTAATGCCTAGCAAAAATATTCACATCCATTGAACATTTGCAGGGTCAGCTCTGATCAGCGTACTTGCCCCAGACAAATAAAGAAAACCCCTTAACATGATGCTGCCGGTACTGTGCTTCAACATGGGAATGGTGTGTGACTGTTCAGGGTTATTTTTGGTCTAATCTTGCAAGTGCACCTTCTGAAGAGTCTGTATTGTTCCCCGGATAGTGACAATCGGCAAAAAGGACTTCTTATGGATTAATTTTAACAAGGACTTTCTTGTTGTTCTTCAACAAAGGATTAGTTAAAGTGTGCACACAAAACTTGGCAGTGAAGGTGTGTACACTTTTGAGAGCCACGGCATAGGAACCTTTTTAGCTTTTGTATGCAAATTCTGCTAAAGTCCTTTATTTTAATTTGTTCCTACATAATAATTGAATGCTTGGCTCTACATAATTTTGATCAGGAATGTCATTTACAGAAGCCATGTGAGGTCTTGTCGTTTAATGCCACCAGCGGCAGGCCCATTAAAGCCTTCCTTGGCTTAAGACTGTGATGACATCACATTTAAACCCCCCGCTCTGTGACTAACAATGCAAAGAGTTTTGAGTGCTCAGATGAAAGAAAAAGGAGAAGCACCTTTTTGTAAGCAGGCACTCAGGTGAGTACATTTTGCTTTTGTCAACCTATTTTGTGTGAAGCCTTATTTCTCACACAACTTTCTTTCCCACACTTGTTTTTCCTGAGGGCAGCTTTAATATTAACACAGCTGGCTAACTCTTAGTTTAAGGAAAAATTCAGATTTTTCTTTCTAACCACTGATAAAGTGGTTTGCATTAGCATTTGCTCTTTTTGCAAATGACCATATATGCTTTAGTCATACTGCAGGAACTTCATCAGAAACAAAGTTAGCATGAATAAGTTGTAAAGTAAGTAATTATCACCTATAGTGGAGGTTTCAGAAATTACATTTAGATTTCAGTGTTAGTTAAATGTTTATCTTAGTTCCTTGACATTTCTTTAGCGGGATATCAGAGTAATGCATTTTAAAGCTCTGTGTGCTGCTAGGAGCACGTGGCTGTCAGTGGTGTGAAGGGGATGAGAACTGATAGCTCTATATATAGATATATATGTATGTGGAGGTTGATGACTGGACTGTGCAGCAGATCAGAAGGCTGCCAAGCATCCTAATGATGATATTGATTTAGTTGAACAAATTCAGTATATTTTAAAAGCAAGACTCAGGTTTAAACATATTTTAGATTTTTTTTCCAATCCAGACATGGTTGAATTTATTATCACAAGCTTAAATATTTACATACAACCCCAAGAATATTGGATGAATTTCCCAAAGAAAATTGGTTGGGACATTCAAGAACAATCTAGGAGATTAGCTGTTTGGACATAATGGTAAAAGAGTCAAGCTAAGACATTGAAATCTCATAGTACTACAAGCATGTTGGTGACAGTATAATGCTGAGGGACTGCTTTAGTGCCAGTTGCACTGGTGTCACGCTCATAGGGAGCAAGGAAAACCGTTTTGAGCACTTCTTTTAAATTCTTCATCTTGAACTAAACAGCTATGCCTAAAAGCATATCAGATCTCTGCCAGAAATCCAAGAAATTGGCATAAATTATGCAATTTCTAATCAAAAGAGTGATCAAATATCCACTCGTATTATGCCAGAAGCTTATTGATGACTACAAATAGTGTGTTGCTTCTCTGCAACTTCCTTAGCAAAATTCATCCATTTATTAGAAGAAATTCATTAGACTTGTTTGCTGTATAGAACTACACAGTATCACAGTGGCTGGCACTGTTGCCTTGTGGGTTTCAAAATGTAGTCTCTATATCTGCATTGAGTTCTCTGGGTACTCCAGCTTCCTCCTACAGTCCAAAAAACATGATTGCCAAGTTAATTGGTCTTTAAACCACACTTTACACTTGAATATGTGTGTGAATGAGGAATACTAACTCTTACTGTAAGTGCTTTTACAACTATTATTTTTGTGTAAATTTTATATTTTATACTGTTTTAAAGTAAATAAAGAACAGAAACATGTTTACACTCTATTGAATAATTTCTTTCTTTTAAAGATTTAAAAAACATTAAGGTCAAGCATTTCAAGGTAAAAAACAGACCCTGGTCATTACATAGTGACACATCTGTGGCAAGCAAGCTTTTAAACACTTTTTGTTTTTGCAGCCACGGTGTGATGCTGTGTGGTTGTTGCTCAGTTAGTAGGTTAGAAGTAGGGCAATGTTTCAGGGAAAACCGCCAAGAGAAACTAGTTAAAACATCTGCAGTAGAGACCTGGGATGCGGACAAACTGGATTAAAAGCACCGAGCAAGGTTCTTCTTTATTTTGTGCACCTTTTTTGTGTGAGAAAACATGACAAATAGCCTTTGTTGATAGAATGATCAACAAAGGGAAAGAAAATCTAAATTTACAATTTACTCCTTAAAACTGTATGATTAGTATTATTGCCCTATTTCAATTTTTTCCTCCATCTGAAACATTTTGAAGGGAATGGATTCCATCCATAATTGGTAGCTACTTCATTGATTTTGTCATTGAACCATCAGCAGGTTAAAATATTGCGAGTTTTGCTGTCAGTACAAGCTCAAAGAAAGCTTTAGTTCACATGCAGCTCTTAAAATTATTTATTTTGCTGAAACTCTGCATTACTTTTTCTGCTTACTACAGTCAAAAATGGATGTATAGTTTTCAAAATAATTATATATACATATTTGGTTGTTATTGTTTTTGTTTTGTTTTGCTATACATGGTTCAAGATGGTTTGTTTAATTTAAAAAAAAAATGAAAGAACTTAAGCTTTATACCAGATTTGTGTGGATTCAGTGTTTTATCCATTTTTTCTCTTTAGATCCTGACCGCCGTCTCCTTCAGCTTCTTATCATCTTGCCTAAGCACCTCACTGTTTATACGTTTGTCTTAGCTTCTTATATCCCACTTTTTCACCTCATCCCTCTCTTATCGGACCCTCAAATCCTCACACATCCTTTTACCCACTTCTCTGTAAGTTCTCATCATTTATACAGAATATTGCAAAAAAAAAAAAAAAATTATACCTCTCAAACCTTTCCAAATTATTTCACTTTCCTGAATTTAAATGTGATAGACCAAAACAATATAGCGCAAACTTGTGAACTGGAAGTAAATCAAAATAGTTCTCCAATTTGTTTTAGCAAAAAAAAAAAAAGAAAGAAAGAAAGAAAGAAAGAAAGAAAGAAAGAAAAAGAAAGAAAGAAAGAAAGAAAGAAAGAAAGAAAAAAATAAAGAAAGAAAGAAAGAAAGAAAGAAAAAGAAAGAAAGAAAGAAAAGTGTGGCTTGTTTTTAAGTTAT
>CAEFZX010023816.1:0-22063 GCA_903066825.1 Alfaro cultratus | reverse complement strand
TACATTTCTGTCGCATAGAGACGTCGGTCACTGGACAAGACGAGTAGAGGAAATACAATTAAATAACAAAAGAAGGTAGTAACGCACAGTAACGCAAAGTGATTTTGAAAAGTAACTTTAATCTGATTACTGGAATTTGAAATAGCAACGCGTTAGATTACTTGTTACTGAAAAAAGTGCTCCGACGTCAGTAACGCGTTACTTTGTAACAACACTGTTCATGGCTTTGTTGTGGCCAGTCACATTTACCAAACAGCACCACTCTTCTAATTAGGATGAACAAAGAAAACAACAATATGTGAGTTAAGAGACTAATATTTTCATTTCAGGTTGCATTATATATTCAGATGTGTCATCGCGAGGGTAATTTCAGGGTAGGTGGTCCATGATTGTTTGTTAAATGGGTTAAATGGTCCTTGGCCTGAAAAAAGTTTGAGAAACACTGTTCAAGGATGAAGAAATTACTAAATGGACAAACAATATTTTTGCTGTTCTTCATTTTATTTATTTATGTATTTTTTTATTTGGAGTTTTTTGTGCTGAATAGAAAACAGAAAAAGACAAGAAATTGTCTCAGAGAAATTAAAGAAATGAAAAAACTTCTCAAAAAGAAATATTTGTCATGTCAAACTCACTGGAAACCTCCAGTTTATATTTTTTTTAGTAAAATCTTTCTCAAATAAAAGTCTTTGATAATTATTTTTCTGCATCTCTTCTCATCATATTTTCTTTTAGTTTTTTATATGAAGTATTTTATCAACATTAATATTCCCACATTCTTCTCAAAATATTTGTTTTAAAAAGATTTGTTAGCAGTTTTTATGTCAGTTTTATGTTATTAATATTAAAATAGCCAAGAATTTGTCATCTCATCGGAAACCTCAGATAAATCCTGCATGGATGGATTCTTAAATCTGGGGCAGAATGAGACCAGTTTTGTAGGAACCATGTCGGCCCTATAAATTCAGCTTTTCTCTGTCCTGTTGGAAACCAGAAACATTTACAAAACGTTAATATGAAAATGTTAAGAAAAATGATTGAATTCTCAGGGAAACCAACAGATTTATGCTTGAGTAATATCTAATCAGTGATTTTATTGCTTATGATGTAGTTCAGCTCCAAGAGGTCTCCAAACATCAGCTAGCTGGAAGCTAAGCAGATAAAACACGCTCTCTGTCAGCATGATTCTGCTCACCCAGCCAACGTGAGCAGCCTGTTGATCAGCACATGGAACAGCGTTCCCCGCTGCACATGCAGCGCTGGCCTAAACGTCCTCAGGGAGTCACTCAGACACACACACCCACAGTGTCAGTGGCCTAATGTACGTGTTTTGACCAGTCGTGCTCCTTTCCCACGCCAGCGCTGAACCCTGGACTGAAGCCAGCAGATCCCGTTCTCAGCTTAAGTCAAACATCTTGCTTCGTCATGCTAACACACGTTTAGTTGATCTGGGACTCTTTGCAACAGATGCTTGTGAGATGCTTTTGAATAAAACTGTTGGGCAAAGTCATGATTCTGAGTCAGTTTAAATTTTTGAAGTAGTTTCCTTAAACCCAGAAACATAAGTCCAGTTTTACTGAAGTAGAATGTGTCTGATTTTAAAAAAAAATTATCACAAAGAGTACAGCCGATCTTTTAAAAATAGAAACCTCCAAGACATTCGTACCACAGTTAAAGCAGAAAAGATTTGCCTAAACCAGTGTACCCCAGCCATGGTCCTGAAGGTGCCGTCACTTGAGGCGTTTCCATCAGGCCACATGATTCCAGCTGATGGCTGATTAACAGGCATTTGCTGAAGTTAATAATCTGAATTAAAACGTTGTTCTGGTCAGAGAAAATCCAAATACAATCTGTGTCAAAGTGACAGAAAACATTAAACGTCACCCTGAACACATGATCCTCACCATGAAACATGGCCTGGGGACTTTTTTTCAGCCAAACAGAGAAGATGATTAGAGTTTAGGGGAGGATAAATGGAGATAAATTCATCAAAATGGTAGGAAAACCTGTTAGTCTTCTAAAATGTTTGTTCTAGGACACAGTTTCATCTTCTAGGAAGAGAAGGACCTAAAACTCCAGACAGAGCTAAAGGGAACAGTTTAGATTGAAGCGTAGCCCAGAAACGGCCTGATCTAAATCCAATCGGAAAGCTTTGACAAGATTTTCAAACAATTTATTTGGAGCTACAGTTCTGTAGCTGAATATAAATCAGTTGTGGTGTTGAAGAACATGAGTCGCTCATAACTATATATATCCACTTTTTCCTCTGCAGTGTGCAGCAAGGGTCAGGCTGTGAGCGGACAGTACCGTATGCTGGCCAAGAATGGTGGCTACATCTGGGTGGAGACTCAGGGAACTGTCATTTACAACAGCCGCAACTCTCAGCCTCAGTGCATCGTGTGCATCAACTACATCCTGAGGTCGTGAAAACTTTCTGAGCAAAATGCCTGGAAGAGCTTGTTGTTCTCTGACTCCTAGAACCTTACTGTTTGTTCTTACACGGTGCAGTGACGTGGAGGAGAAGTCGGTCATTTTCTCCTTGGAGCAGATGGAGGCGCTGTTCAAGCCGCCAAACATGAGCAGCTTCTTCACCACTGAAGGAGCCAGCATGAACGCAGAATCAGGAGCTTCTCTCTGCAAGAAGTTCAAGACGGAGCCGGATGATTTGGCTCAGCTGGCTCCTACTCCTGGAGACACTATCATCTCCCTCGATTTCGGTCAGTTTGGACCTCTGACAATTTTCTGAAAATCATTTGGGATGTTTTTGCTCTCAAAAGAGACACTTCTTTGTTTCACTTTTGTTTTTGACTCTTCGCCTTAGATCGCACTGAGTTTGAGGAGACCCAGCAGCCAGCGCCTTTCACCCCAGTGTCTTCTTCACCCAGGCCCCTTCCGGGACCTCCGTGTTGGACAATCAAGAGCCAAAAGCTGGCTCCTGTGGCTGCAGCTCAGACCCTGGCTCCGGCTCCTGGGGATGCACCTAACAGAGCCAGGGCGTTCACCGTGCAGCAGAAACCTCCACCGGGCAGCGCCACCCCGAGCCTCAGCAGCTGCTCCACGGTGAGGAGGAGGAGGATCATGAGGAAGATTGAGAAGCCCCATTGTTCTGTTGAATGGCTTTATTAGGCCTCCACTGGTTGATTGAGTTTATATCCTGGTTCATTCAGTCTGTGTTCAGTGAGGTCACTCAAAGCGGGCAAAGTGTGTGAGAATATCGGGGGTGGAAGTTTGGATGGATCAGGCCGTTAGCTTTCAATGGAGTCTTTGTCGTGACAAATCTTCTGCTCCTTCTTTTCTCTTGTCTTTTACCTCTGTCCATTCTCCTCGCTTCTCCACTCGTCTCATTTTGCCGTTTTCCGTCTGCAGCCCAGCAGCCCAGGTGATTACTACAGCTCAGTTGAGAGTGACCTGAGGGTGGAGCTCACTGAGAAGCTGTTTGCTCTGGAGACTGAGGGAAACAACAGCACTGCACACACAGAGGTGCATCTCATCATATCCAGTGGGAACCAAACATCCACTTCAGGGTTTATCAACAGAAATCAAGGCAGAATTATTCCATTTCAGGGTCATAATGCTATAAAGTATTTAAAATACTTTTTAAAACATTTTATAAATCTCTGTTAGTGTACAATTAACTAGTTGAGAAATTTAACTACCAATAATCAAATATAGCTTACAATTAATAAAACAAAAAATAGATAAGATAAGATCATTTTATTAGTCTCCCATAGGAGAAATTTATCTTGGAATCAGGGGCAAAACTGCAATACAACAATAAAAGCCCATCCAAAACGACAGTAACCATGAATATATACATAAAAACAAAAAAAATACATAAAAGCACAAATGTCAGATTGGCAATACATCCCCATAGCCATTTCCATTCACATACAATACATCCTCTACATACTACTTTTGGTCATCATGTGGACCTCCTGTTACTCTGTCCAGGTCCCGCTAGTCTGCCATTTATCAGGTTAATGGAGAGAGATACAAATGTATGTTATATTTGCACAGGGGAACCCTGAACCTTCTCCCAGAGTTCATGAGAACATATGCAACATCAAAATTATTCTTAAATTATTTCTCCTTTTTTTTCTTAACGCTGATCCAAATTCTACCAGATGAACAATTTAAAACTGGTAGAAGCTTCTGTCAACTTATCTTGTCTTTATTACTCAACTTTGTCTGATAAAAACCCTAAGCCCCAGGAATTAGTTTGTTCAGGAGCTATTTTCTGTTTACTTCAAGAGTAGAACAGGATGTCAGACATCAGACAAAGTCATGCTGGCAGACTTTGACTAGAAATGCTGCAGAGATTTAATGTCAGTAAATGTTCTGGCTCTACATCTTGTAAAATGAAGTTCTTAATCCACTTATAATTAGCAATCTCTACTAACTCAAACTCATGCAATTTGAAATAATCCATTGCTCATTATCAAATTGTTACAGGATTTCCTTAATTAAAATACCTTCTTTATCAGTTTGTATTTATATTAACATGTGAGTTTTTGCTATTGATGTTTTAGTTTAGCGTAACCGTTTACCAATTTTTTTGTTTGTTTCTTCTTTTGCAGGAGGACTTGAGTGACTTGGATTTGGAGACTCTGGCCCCTTACATCCCAATGGACGGAGAGGACTTCCAGCTCAATCCGATCATTCCAGAATCAGAGGCCCTGGAAGCGGCTCAAGCAGGGTCCCTAGGGAGCCTGAGCAACCTTAGCATCCACCAGAGCTGCAACAATGTAGCCAGCCTCTTCCAGCCTCTCACCACCCCCCCTCAGCCTCAGACCCGCTACCAGCTGCAACCGCAAGCATCCTGGGCCACGGGTGGAAGGAGAGGCTCCAACCCGGGCGCCATGGAAACGCGACAAAGGCCATGCATGATACCCCCCATGCAGATCCCCCCTTTCCGAGGCCTGGCCGGCACGCCGCTGTCTTCCATGCAGTGGCCTCCAGACCCGATAATAACCTACCAACAGCGGCAACGTCCGCCGAAGGCCTGTCTGATTGACAACATGTTGGGCGAAGAACAGCCGTCCTACCAGCAGAACACATCACACCTAGTGCACAAACAGAGGTGAGGTTGCGTCAGAGCACACTTTATTAAAGCTGCAGTGTTTAACTTTTATAAAAAATGCTTTTTACATATCCGTTAGTTATCTTCATGTTGTGACAGTATAAGATGGATAATCTGTGAAAAAAACATGAGCTTCTGTCTGTGCTAACTGCAGAAAGACAACACACAGTCAGAAACAACCAATCAGAGCAAGAAGGCGGGTCTTAGCACTGCCAATCACCCTTGTGCTAAGAACCCTGCCTCTACAGCTGGCTTTCCACAACATAGCCTACCAGAAATGTTAAGGCTAGTTAGCATAGCAACTCATGTTTTCTGGAACAGTGAGTTGTTTCTTCACCGAGAGCAGCAAACATGAGATTGATTGACAGGATTAAGCCCCTCCTCCTGGCTCTGATTGGTTGTTTTTGGTGGGGAGCTGTGTTTCTTTAGATGACAGTAGGAGCTCACAGAGGAGGTGGAAGAGATTGATGTTTTCACAAATTACTTGTCTCATATCAAACTGTCACAACAAGGTGACAGCTTTAACAAATATGGTAAAATCATATTTTTGTAAAAGTTACTTACTGCAGCTTTAAGGGGTTTACACCATGTTCCAAAATGTTATGAAAATTGGATTTAAGTGTCATAAAGATTTCATTTAAATTTGAAATCTTACATAATACCATCTACAAATTTAATTTCCATTAAATTTGTAGATGGTATTATGTCTCAGGGCTCTTTGAATCTCTATAATTAATTTCAAAGACCTATGCGTATTAGTTTGTCAGGTGACCTCAATTGAAGGAAATCTACTTAAGAAAGTAGAAACCTCCTTAAGAAACCTGAAGCCTTAAGCAGGTTTCAAGCAGTATCGGAAAGAGAGAGGATCTCTCTGCTGCCAAAAATGTCTTGGACAAGGCATGAAAACATTAGATATTTAATGAAAACTGAAGCGTGATCTTTGTACTGTGAAGAGATTTGTGACTGATTCAGAGCAAAGATTGGTTTGTGCAGATAAAGGCATAATGAGGTAGGTTTCTGTTAGACAAATTCATCAAATTAAGAGAGCAGCTGTTAAAATCCCTTTACAAAACAGCAAACAATTATTTGAAGCTGCTGGTGCCTGTATAGTTCCATGAAAACTCATGGCGACTCAGGCAGAAACTATCCACAAACTCACAAGTTCAATAGATGCAAAAATTGAAATATCAAATAAGGGGTCTTATGTTAACATGTAACTAGGTCTGTTAAGATGTTTTTTTATTGAAATTGCTTTAAATTTCAATAAATGTGATTGCTTAATTCTGCACATTCAAAGAATGACCATTTGCAGTTCCTTATAACCCATAAAATGTTTTCAAAATCTGCTGTGCACAATAATTTGGAACAGTGCCTTTTAAATGTTTTATTTTTATTTTGGCAGGTTTGTTCAATAAAATTTGATTTGTACTCTAATAGTTTGTGACTTGAAAATCATACTGACTATCATTTGCATTGACTATTGAGGAAAATCTGAGAAATTCTCACTTTCATAATCTTTTGGAACATGGTGTGAATAGAAAAAGTTGTAACTGTAGAATGTGTTCATGAATATTTGTATTTATTGGTTTGTAAAGGTCCATTGATAATTTTGTGCAAGCCTGCAAAGAGCTGGATCCAGCAAGAATGGCCATGAAGAACAGCGTCAAGCGTTCTTTCAACCAGATGGCGCTGGTGAGTTTTCCCTATAAAGTGATGCTCCCATTAGTTTTGTGGCCAATTTTAGATTTTATCTGATCCAATCATTTTTTGGATCAGAAAAAATGATTGAATCTGCCATTTTTTTCTTTCACAGCCTTTTTTAGATGCTCTGAGTGGTTATTATTCAAGGTCCATTTTTACCACCACAGTATGTAGATTAAACTGTGGGAAACAAGGTTCACATCAAACTGTTTTATATGCAACGAGTTGATGATGCTGAGAGTCAGACGCAGGATGTAGTATGACTGCCGCTGTCTGGAAACATGGCTAAGCACCAACTAGCCATGTGGACTGTGGGAAATGAGGAAATTTGTCACAAGAAAAGTAGATAATCGGTACGCATGACTATGAAAACTTTTACATTTGAAGCTTTCAATGTTGTCAGAAAAAGGAGATTCAAGCGCTTAATGTCCGATTTGCCATAACTATTTATTGAATTCATAGGTGCCAGCTGGGATGGCAACAGGGGTGGCAAGGCTCTCAGTTGGGGTATCAGCTGCCACCCCCTGTCAGCCCTGTAGATCAGCCCCTGGCCAATTTAAGTACAGACAAGTGGGAAATTGTATATATTTTTTACATTTAATTAAAAACCCTTGAAGTACAAATGACCATATTTTACTATTGCTCCTTTTACAAAAACATAACATCCTAGTTTTGAGAGCTAAAACTAGGATATCGACTACAAACTTTTACTGTTTTGCTCCAGATCTGTGCATCTCATTAAGAGCTGGCAAGATTTGAGCGGTTTGTACATTTAAAATTTTTATTTGATCATTAGAAGGATGGATGGCCTCACTGCACTTTTTGCTTTTCAGGGTGAAAGAAAGCTGACAGATGCCATATGGAAGAAGATGAGGGGCGATGGCTGCATGGACCGCTCCCTCAGCGCAGGGTCACTCACAGGTATCTTTCTGTGTTTGTTTTTTCACTCACTTGGTTGTTCCAAACACAAGAACCTTCCTGTTAACTTGTGTCTCTTCTCAGAGTCGGCGACAATGGGCTGCATGTTTCCAGGCATTGGGCACCCGTTCCCCGCCTCGCTGCAACAACACAGGACATCACGGTATCCAGGGGACGGGATTAGTGGGCCAAACGAAAAACCCTTTTCCAGAAAGAGCTGTAGCAACACGGAGTATAACCTGATGTCTTCAGGTACAAATGTACTATGCTACATGAACTCTGTAGTACTGCTCTATAAATCAAATAAGCAGTTTTCTTTCATACATTTCACAATACAGGTCATTCATACTGACCTCAAAAAGTAGGTGAAGTAGGTGAAACCTGCAGAAACCCTGTTTTTATTAACAGTTGATTATGCACACGAGATTGTGTTTATCCTGATTTAAATCTCAGGATCTTATAAATGATGGCACATTCCCACTGCGTTTGAAGCAATTCTTGCTAATGTTTCCATCTGAAACCTCCATCTGAAGTGACCAAAAGCGTCGGTAAGACTTTCAAACTTCCCCTGCCAACATTTTTGTTTATGTTCTTTTCCAGGCATAGCGAGTCGTTTGCTGGGCCCTTCATTTGAGCCCTCCTGCTTGCCACAGCTGACCCGCTACGACTGTGAGGTCAACGTCCCACTGCAGGGCAACCTCCACCTCCTCCAGGGCTGTGACCTGCTCCGAGCCCTGGACCAGAGCACCTAAAGCCTGCCCCCTTTCACCGACTCAAACCCACCATGAAGCCTGGATATCACCTCTGAGCCTCAGCCTGTAGTCCGTGACTTCTGCCTGTTCTCTGCCTCTGAACCCCTTGGGGCCGACATCAGAGCCCTGAGACGAAGTTACTTGTAGAGCACAGTATCCATGACCACATCCTGCCTTACTCAGCCCCACACCCTTTTTCCTTCCCTGTCTCTAGTTCTCAGCATGAACTAAAACATGCAGTATAATACCAGGCCCAAGCTACATTATTTTTTTTTTCACCCTAAAATACTGCGGCATAAACTGGACGCAGGCTGAGTGGAAGAGCGACCAACCAACACCAAACGGGTCAGCATGGGAAGGAGAAAAAGGTCAATGCTGGTATTTAACAGATTATATCATGTTACTCTCACTTATGTTGTGTATTAAAGTTTTGTCAGGATGTCTGGAGCTGCAGCTGCAGTCCCAGGCCTGCCTTCTCTCTGTGTAGTTTTGAGGAGAACATATTCTTCTTAACACACATTGTGCTCTTTTGTTGTTTTTGTTGACAGACTTTAGCGTTTCTCACCAGCTCGCATCGTCTTCGAGCTGAGGCACCGTAACAAACTGGTCACAGCGTTAGACCTCTATTAAATCTACTTTATATTTTTTACTGTATCCTTCATCGGCCTGTACTGACGTGATTCCTTCTACTTTTATTAACCAAACTGAATATCTTAATTGAATTGACGCAACACTGCTGTATTAAGACTAGCCTTCTCGTGTATTTTGGGTTCTGACTCAGCCAGCTAGTAGATTCTTTTATTTCTTGTAGCGATATAACTACATACATGTACTCCTGCGTAAGTTAAATATTAGACATTTCTGTCTTACTATAAATCAGATTATTTTGAATGTGTCTGTGTTAATCTAGAATAACATTCTAAATGACAACAGGGTATTTTTCTTTCTTATTGTGCCGATTTTATTCACCAAACTTTCAGCTTAGACATAATAATTGGATTTGCACACATTTTTACATGAGATAAAAAAGCAGCAGTGGCGTGCACAGATTACTGGGGAGGGCGGAGAAATACAGATCTGTTTTTATATTTCATGGTTCTAGAGTAATTAAATCCATATGATTTTAGTTCCATTACAAATCACAGATTTGTTCCTAATTTCCGATGTCTAGTTTTGTTTTGTTCATAAACTTTCCGCCGCTAGCGGACATTCATTAGGGAGCAGAGACAACATACCAAAATGGTGTTTTTATTAGAAATTGACAAAATGATAAAACAGCTTCTAGCACTTTGTGTTTGCTATGATGGTTGCTTGCATTACATAGCTAGCTAGCTATCTCTTATTTCATCGGTTGGTGAATCAACTTCGGGTTAGTTCGTTGATTCAAATGTTCCAGATGGTTGTTGTAGCAGCCTGTATGAACAGTCGACATGTCTTTGTATAAAATATGGTTTTCTTTCTAAAAACTTCTGACATCACTGAGTTTGCCTGTTAGCTGCATACTTACTAATCTGATAAATGTCCATTTTTTTTATTTTATTCCAAGCTATTCATCACTCGAAGTTAATCAATCTAAAATTGTACAATAGCTGTTGATTTGTCTGTGCATTTTTTGCTATAAGTTTCCAATTCAAGACTGACTTCATATATATTTTTTAAATCACTTGACTGAAAAAAAATTAGTAAATAATCATTTTCACCTAAAGCATTAAGTTTAAGTTTTAAGGTTTGGGGATTTTTTTAGCTGTAAAATGTTACGTAAACTGACCTTTTTTCATAGTTTGAGGTTTTGTTCAAAAGTTAAAAATTTACTTTGCAAATGCATAACAGAGAGACATGAAAGGAATACATCAGTAGAACATTTTAGTTTTTGTTTTCCAAATACTGAAAAAGAAAATAACAAATACAATGGTGGAAAAGGCAATTTTCAGCATGGGGAAAAGGTATAAATAAAAGGAATGTGAGATTGAAAGAATTTAAAGGTATTTTTGACAATCACTCAGGTTAATCAGAGGGCGTGTGGAGGGACTGAAACGGGCATTTTGGCCAATCAGGAGGGACTTTAACCATGTAGAAATGTTTGAGGATTTTATGGGTTTGGCTTGTAGAAAAAAAGTCACAGTTTCAGCCGCCCCTTTAGAGCACTGAGGTCAGCCCATGACTTCTGTGCTCACTGCTGTGCAAACCAGACAGAGGAAGAAGAAAATCACAGAATTTTCACATTAAAAGTGAACGTTGTAAAAAAGCAGCAGCATGTGAAAGCAGAGTTTATATATTTTACAGTTATCAGACAAGGCCAGTTCCTGTTTTATTCTCACCAGAGAGGCTGCCAACACCAGAGAGCTTTGTTACAGAATATTATTATTCCTCATAAGTTCATTTCCACCCTGATGATGTCAATATGCCTCCAGTGAAACATATTTCTCTCATTTTTTCTGTATTTTTCTGCATCTCACTGTCTGTTTCCGAAGCTAATGTCTTTGTGTGGTGACCACTTTTAAAGTATTGATCTTTGTACACATACACGTTATGTATTTAAAATTAGAACTAATATTGAATATGGTGTTTTTAGTGTTTAATGTGTCCTGGTACTTTGTCCTCAGTCACCCCTCTTTCCAAAGATTCTGTTTAGGTAAGAACTCTCTCTGGGCCAATTCCTGTCGTTCCATTTCCTTGTTGTGGTGTTGGGCCCCACCTTTTCCCTTCTCCACCTGTTTTCTTTCCTCTCTGTTATTCTGAAATATTTGTCGAATCTGTTGGCTGGCCAGTACTGTTGTTGTTCTTACTTTTACACAAAAAAGAGGAAGAAAAAAAACAGATCAGAGTGAAAATGTTGAACGTGTTTTCAAAGTTTCACTTTTCAGATATGTAGCATTTTGAATATTGGAAGGACGGTGACGTTGCCACATAATTGCATAGTTTTCAAGTTGCTTCTATGAAAAAAATGGTGCTTCATAGATCATGTATGTGTCGTTTTTAGAGCTTTTATTACATGTTTTGGACCCACTAAGATTTTTTTTTTATGTTCTCTTCTTTATTGTTTTTTTTTGTAATTAGTATTATTTGAACCCATATAATGTGCCTTATCATGACATTATGTATTGAGTTCAACCTTCAAGTGCACAGTTTGCTCCCTCCAAAAAGTTGACTAAATCCTTCAGCTTCAGCAGTTGTTAGTTAACAAATTACTTTCGTGAAAATATTTTTGGTTACTCTGCTCCAACAAAATATTTGCATTTTACATGTGAAACAGCAGTATCCTTATTGTTGTTATTATTAGCATGGGGTGGTTATCGCTATCAGCTAAAAATTGAAATAAGGAGTGGAGATTCAAGTGGGATATCTGTAAAGTGGCAACCTGCAGGCTAGCCAGATTATCAGGTTAGAGTTGTTCATAAGGAGCAGAAGAGACAAACAGCTACATTAACCGCAAGAACTACCACTGAAATTCATGACATCTAACAATCTAGGAATCACAATCAAGTTAGTAAAAGGGCAGATACTTTTATAACTTTGACTGATGATTTAGTTGTTCCTTCACACCTTCTCTAAATATCCAATAATCCCAAGTAAAATCAAAGGAACTCAGTTTATATTATATGATTCCACTATTTGATATTTCAGAAATAAATTTGCTTCATTTAGAAAAATGTCTCGTTTTCCAATAAAAAGTTGGATGAGAGGTTGTTTTTTTTTACCATACTAAAATTGGTTGATATCATAAAGCTGAAATGGAAACACTTTTTTTATGGATGTTGCCATGAAGAAGAAGACGACAGGAAGTGGTGGGAGCATGATGGCGCAGCATGTTTTCTAGTGACAAACTTATTCATGTCTGGTTTTAACTGTGTTTCTTAGTTAATGGAAACCTAAATTGCAAAATTGTGTTTTGTGCACATTGTAATGGAAATGAAGTGCTGATGAAGTAGAACTTCCATGGAAACAACAAATCTTGATGAGAAGTCAAACGAACTTCTCATGGAAATGGATTCCTTAGCTCCTCACACAAACAGGAATCTGTCAGATCTGCTGATGAAGCTGCTCTTGTTGTTTGAAAGGTTTTAGGATTAGCAGAAAAAGCTTTGACTGCAGGGAGAAGCTGAACTTTTATTTTAGTTTGGATGAATGTTGGCAGTAGTGCTGTAGGTAATGGCAGTAAGGTGTTACAGTTAAAATCTAGCAAAACATTATTTCCTTTAAGAGTTTAAAGAAAATCGCCAAACAGGCCTCTTTTTGTTCAGTACAACACTTTATTTTACTTTAATTGCAAGCCAAATGTTATGATAACTGGGACATATAAGCCAGTATCACACATTTTATTGTAGATTTTATACTGCAAAAATAACTTCATCTTACTTCAGAGTAAATAAATCAATGTTCAGTTGAAAATGTCAGTTTTGCTAAATTTAATTTACATTAGACGCATCTGAGGAACAAAATGGAAGACAGCTGTTCACCCTTTCAAATTAACACACTTCCTGTTTGTGGTCAGGTTTGGTTAAAACTAAATAGAACAAACAAAAAACCAAAATCAAAGTATGCCATCAGGTCACATAAACTAAACATGAATGCAACCTTCAGTTGTTATGATTTAACTTTTATTTTTAAGCATTGGTGGTACCATTCTGTGTCTGATGTACACTAGACCAGCCCCCAAATAAAGTAAAAGACTGTTTTCACACATTCACCTAAAATAATTACTTCTACAAAACATGAGAATTGTTTTAACACATTAAAGTTTTTCCGCTTAGTAAATCACTTATTTTTCTCCACACACCATCTTGTTCTATAAGTCCATTTTTATTTAGGGTAAGAACACAATTTTATCTCTAATCAAATAAGATGTTTCTTGTCCTTCAAAGTGGAATAAAAAGTTATATCTGTTTCTGGAATAATGTATAGAATTATGTATAGAATGTAGAATTTTTTAATTACTCAAATACGTTTCCAGTAAAAAGAAAAAAAAAAAAGCACTTTACTAGATATTTGTTAAGCTGTTAGTTGTTGGAAATAAAAGTGCAATATTGTCCAGTCACTAAGTTGATATTTTTGGAGACCAAAGAGGGATGACTGACAGGAAACCAGCATGGTGAATAAAACTCAAACCAGAACAATGTCTGAGATGGATTCTGTTGTTCTTCAAGCAGCTCTTCACATTAAAACCACATCAAAACAAAGAGCTGCACTACTGTATGTGGAGAGGTTTGGCCAAGCAGAAGTTGAATTAGAAACGTTTCCCTACAGGAGAAATCCCACCTCTCATTTAGATGAGCTTCTGCTCCTACAATTTCAACCAGAAACAAAGATTTGAGAAAATTACTTCAAAGAAAACAAAAAGACAGCAGTTTTATGTTTAGAAATACGAAAAAGAAAAAAAAGAAAACGTGGGAAGCAAACGCTTTGGAATGTAAAATACACAAGACATTGGCATTGTATTTAACTCAACATACTGTGCTCCTTGAAGGGTTTTCCCCAAAAAGTGACAAATGGATGTGGTGTGAAGCCTTCCTCTTCCACCGTCTCTTCATCGTTTTTCTTCTTCCCTCTGGGATTCATGTCCAACTACTTGTTTTCTGCTGTTATCATTGTCATACCATACAGTTATATGAGCTAATTCTGCTATATTTTAATATACTAAATTTCATAATAATCTTATAATATATTATCATTATTACTATATGGGGACTTTAACCCAGTAAGAAGTTTGTGTTTCTGCACTGATATCTTATTAAAGCATACTGATCTTACCTAACAGAGACTCGGGGTGTTTATTGGACTATATGTGGTTTGAATTGATGTTCTACATGTTGTTTTAATCATTAAAAAATCAATTGTAATAAAATGTATTATCTTGATACAAGTTTTTTTTGACTTTGTAAAAGTTGGGCTGGTTGACCTTTCACCTCTGAAGACATTTATTGATTTCTTTAAAATGGTAGTGGAACAAATTAAAATGTTTGCAGCACAAACAATTGGTGCCAGTTTCATTTGATTTAAAGAAAGTGGGAGGGGAGGTTGGGGGAGGAGGAGGGGTGTGTGGTGGGGGTGTAACTTCACTCAGGCGTTTCTCCAGAGGTGTGGATACTTTTTCAACAAACTGCACAGAACAGTTTACAATTGTTGGCCAGTGTTGGATGTTTCAGTTGCATTTCACTATGAGAACAAAAATAGTTACACATCTAAGGAACAAAAGGCAAAATAGCATCAGAGGACTATGGCAACACCAAACAATTACAATGTTGAAATCAAAGAGCAAAAAGTCTCACTATGAGCAGCCATGCCAACACATCCTGATGAGGCTTATCAGCCTGAAGTCACTCTGCTCTTATGTGTCTTCTGCACTTCTTCCTTCCTCTGCAGGAAGACAGGAACCCAGTGTTTTTTACACACACACAAAACAATCATGTAGCCCATTCAAAGAGAAGCACAGGTAAACATCACACACACGCACACTCCTTTGTTCCAGCTTTTTCCAAACTCTTTTGTTTCCCTCAAGCAGGGAGTCAGAAAAACATGGTGGAGGTAAAAAAAAACTGGGAGGAACCGGCGACTCAGGCTGACCAGCTTCCTCTTGTTTCGGGTTTCCAAGGCAAGTCTTTATCCGACGGGCTGCTGCAGAACAATTTGTGCCACACCAAAACTTTCTAAAAACTTCCATACTCACAACATGTCTACTGGGAGGTTTAGAAATGTGATGAAGTGTTTGGTTTCTCTAAATATGTCATCATGTGTCAAACGTCTGTCTGCACATGACGGAGCCGCAGGCGGGCAGATGTATCTGAATTATGAAAAAGAAACACAAACGCTGAACTATGCTCACATGCATGACAATGACAGAAACTGACAATTATGATTTGTCTTATACATTAGAAGAAAATAAATGAAATAAAACAAAAATGTGTTTTTCTCCATGTGGTTTGATTTTGTTAGTATTTTTTTTTTTTATAAAACTTATAAAACTAGGAAAGACTTTAGATTAATCTTATGAAGAAATGTGAGCAACAACAATCCATGACTCAAACATGCAGACAGCTTAGCAAAAATATTGAACTGTTTTCATATTTTTTATCACATTAAACCACAAACCTCAATGCATTTACCTGAGCTTTTATGTGGTAAGCACAAAATGGTCCAAAATAGTTTTGTAAGGTAAATTAAATCTACTTTGGCAGAAAATACACACAAGGAAACATTTAGAGTTCTAAGTATTACACTTTTTAGATTTGTAAAATATTTTCTCAAAACCATTTCTACGGTTTTCTGTATTTTTCTATGTTGTGCCCTTACTTTGTGTTGGTCTATCAAAAAAAATCCCTAAAATGAATTGAAGCTTGTGGCTGTTATGTGACTGTGAAAAACATTGCATGAATTTTGCAATATACTGCTGCTCTGACACCTTCCACTGTTAACTGTAAAACTCATCAGAAGGACTGAGTTCGTTTCGATGTCATGATGGGATTTGACTCATCTTATTTCAATCAGCCCTGACTGTCTGTTTATTGGCATGCCTGCATGTCCTGTGGGACCTGCGTGTCTTGGGACTGTTGTCCTCTGAGCTGATCCGAGGACTTTCTGTTTACTTTGTGATCCCGTCTCAAAACATACCCCAGCGCCGGCTGGGACTGTTCCCCCAGCAGAGAACCGATAAAACTGCAAACAAGCACGCCCTTTCCCATGTTAAAGGTCAGCTGCCCGATGCAAGCTGAAGATTTTCTGTCCAGCTAGCTAATTTATCCCTTACAGCTTTTGGTTTTTCCTTCAGATACTTCTCTTCTAAAGAATATGCCAAGAGTTTCAGACAAAAGCAGTTTGAAAGCCTCTTTCACAGCTGAAATGAATTCTCTGTTGAAGAGCGTAAGAATCACGCCAGAGTCTGTACTCTGGGATACACAAAGTGCCTAACAGAATGTCTTACTCCATAATCTACACTGGTATTAAATAAAAGTCTTTGTTAACCTGATCACATTATTGAGCCAAAATCCCAGCAACACATGTGATTCTGCATTTCAGCTGACCTCTGCAGACAGCCTGCTCAACACCTAAAAACTGTCTGACTTATGAACCTCTGATGTCACCAAAAATAAAGATGAAGGGAGAGAAAGATCCTGAAAACTAAGAAATGATGCAGATGATGTTACAGAATCAACATGAAACATGTATGAACTGGAAAAAGAACTCTGTAACCAACTGAAACCTGAAATAACTGGTTTAGAATTATTTATTATTCAGAAGAATGACTCCTATGAAACTGCTTAGCTTAATTCTGGCAAACTCAAACTTATTTTTTCTAAAAGTGAAGATGGCTAAAATGCATATGCTTTCATGTCATACATGCAGCATAGATATTTAATTTCAAAATTAATTTAATGTTAGTTTAATAACAATTACAAATTTGCCATTAATTTTATTTATATTATTTATATTTTTATATGTAATTTCCTCCAGCAAGAGAAAAAAACAGAAATGTCACCCTTTTTTTAATTTTAATTTTTTTATTGAAGAATTCTCCATTCTGAGAAAAGCAGACCTCACTGAATCAGTCAGCATTTGATATGTTAACTCTGGATTCCACCTATTTTGGTCCTTTTTGTGAGAAAGAAACACAATGGCTATCTACCGACTCCTAACTATTTACAAACTGAAGTATTTTCTGGGTTTTTGTTGCCTGTGGGAATGCTTTCACTCAGCATTCATACAATACTTGGCCATATCAAGCCTTTTCAGCCTAGAATTGTATTATCAGCAATTGTTCTGACATCGGAAGCACAAAGACAAAGAGTTTACGTAATGATTACTCAATCATTCAACTGTTTGACCCTTTTCAATCCCAATTTGGCCTGATCAGGAACAGGGCCACAAAATAAATCTTTTGATGGGATAAGGTCAAAGGGCTTGGGTTAACAGGAAAACACGTGTGGACAGAAAATTAAAGTGATCATAGATTAAAATATCCAAAAGTATCTAAATAATAATATTATTGGCTAGGATACAAAGCTATATTGATGACATTTTTCCAATTCAAACCAGACATTTACACTGTATAAAAACACATAATTTTATTTTCTCTCATTCACTTTCAGTGTCCGCCTGTGTGGTTCCTTCCTGTTTTTTCAGAACCACCAATGGTTCTGAAAAACAGCTAGTCCAAACCAGGCACTCTGCGCATGCAGTTTGATTAGCAGCAGACTGCATTCGTTGATTTACATGCATGAGTGAAGGCAGACTCTTCAAACAACAACATATCAACCGCCATTTGCAATCTGTGATAAAATCATAGATGGTGAATTTTAAATCAGTCACTCCATCATCAAAACTTTTTTTATCAATTGTAGTAGAAAAGCGCAAACGGCATCAACTGGAAGGGGTGACTGGCAACGTACAAAAATGCAAAGAAGTTTCAGAGGTCGACCACAGCCCACATTCCCACCCGGGTTCCCATCCGCATTTCTGCCACGTTTCCCTCCCAGACTAGACCCAAACCAGACATTAATAACTGAGTTAAGAAGGGGGGGACCAACTTCACTCAGGTTACATTAACCAGCCACAGTGAGACTTGATATTTGGAGAAGGGGCTTTTGACCTGTTCCATTTCTTGTGATAATACATAAGAATGCCCATATAATGTTCTTTCTTTATGAAGACATCTAATGTGTGAAGTGCACCGGTCCCTCCTGCTCACACACAAAACACTCACACAACATGTTTCATTGACACTGTGTGTTACCGTTAGCGTGGTGTTCTCAGAATTTCAAGCTTGACCCTCCTATTATGTTGCGGGTTAAATTGACCCGTTTAAAAGTTTTTAAAAAATTTCTTAATAGTTGGAAGTATTTTTTTTTTGCATGACACTTATTCTATTTGTCTTAATAGGTTCACTCTACATATAAATTGAAACTTTATTCATTTTACACATTTGCACCCCCAACCCCTGCATCTACTTTTTACATAGATACTGTTCGAGTCAATTTAACCTGGCAGTCAAGTTGAAGTGCAAAAAAAGATTTAAAAATATCCAATTCTATATGTTTCCTTGCAGCTATGAACCATATATCACCACACACACAAACAAAACACACCACACACATACATGCACAACCCCACACACAAGCCCACTTTCTCACTGTTCTTTTTACTTCACTTGGAAACTGCGAGAAAACAGGTGTTCATACAACTTTTGACGGGAACCTTTTCTGTTCCTGTGGACAAACTCCACCCACACTGAGTGACATTCAGCAGAAGTGGAGGAAAACATAAATACTCTCTGAATGACTCATTTGTCCTGATTTTAATCAGCGGGTCAATTTGACCCAGAACAGTATATGTGTCTCAAGTTCAATTATAAAGATCACCCATTGAAAAAAAAGATCTAAATGTAATATTAAAAAAATGACCAAAGATGAATTTCAATGAAATTATTGTTTTGTTTTTTTTTTGTCTAGGTTTTTTCAGTGGACATAAAAAAAATCCAAATTCCATTTTTTATTTCCAAATGAGTAAATGAGTAGGTTGTCATCACTGATCCTTAATTTCTGATAAATAAGAAAACATCATTGAACAAATATTGATTGAAATGGTTAGTATTGGAGTTAATAATCAGATACAAAAATGCTTTGGAGGAATTTTTTGGTTTCTGACACTATTGCATGATTAAACACTTCACGAGTCAAATTGACCCACAAACATTATTGCTGTACCCCAGAAACGAACATAACAGCAGAGTTAAGCTTTTTCATTCAAATGACAAAATACTTGAATTTCAAATTGATCAGACCACTGGACAAGGGATTGAGGTCGTTTGTACATGAATTCACTTGTAAACTGTCAACTGGCTTGCTGTGTTGCTGTCGCAGAATGGCTTCTTCCTCTCCTAGTGGTTTTATTAGAACCTCATTTCACTGAGGATGATGTGGCTTTTTATGACTTCTAGTCAGCATCTTTAAAGGTCCTTTGCTTTTCACTGGGTTGTCTAGAATAACTTTCATCCCCATGAAACAAAGCTTGTACCTCCATTGAACAGTACGATGGCTGATTGTTGCCATGCTTTTTCTACTTGAGTTCATCTTTCAAGAGATAAATGTGGCATTTCCAGGCATTTGGACATTGTTGTCTTTATTGACAGGTGTACCTCGGTTGAACTTACATGTTATAAATCAACCTTCACAAACTCACAAAATGGAAATGTTATAGTGTAGGAAATTAAAAAAACATACTTCAGCATTCTGGTATTTAAGAAATGGAAATAATGTTGGTCATCTAAAAGATGTAACAGTGAAGTAGAGCAGCATTTCAGGACAACAGCAGTTTAATAAATGTACATCTGCCTAATCAAAAAAAATCCCCAAAAATTGCAACGATTTTTGCTGATTTTTTTTTTATCTCAGTAAATGAAACTAATCAAATTAATTCCAGCTGCATCTCAGACATCTGACATTAGCCCAGATTAAAACCAGGGAGTACGCACAAAATGCAGATTAAATCCGTAACCTTCAGAAAACAAAGATGGTGCTGTGGTGGTGCAGGGTGCAAGGGTGGTGCATCAGGAGGCTGTACGAGTCCCGGCCTGATGACCTTAATCACATGTTTAACCCTCTCATGAGAATCTCCTCTAAGATCCTCCTTCTTGTCTGACCTCTTTCAAATGAAGGCCAAAAGAAACATTGAAAAAAGAAAACGCATACGGTTCATGATGTGTTTCTTTACCTTATTATATCCTTCTTTTTACTTTAAAAGCATAAAAAGGCCAAACTATCTGTTTTAATCGATTGTTACTCAAAACAACTGAAAAATCAAATAATGCATACATACGTAAATTATTTTCATTTCCTTTCTTCTTCTAATTTGTGAAGAGTTTCATTGATTCCCTTATTCAAACCTGAAGTAAGAAACACGTTTACACCAGGCAACATTTTTTTTATCTGTGTGTCGATCCCATCTTTCTGCCTCCGCTAACCCCTCTGTAACCTTGGAGACACTTCCTCTGGGGACAGGAAGTACACAAACAGTGCTTCATTCTTTTGTAGTGTGTGTGACAGCGTGTGTCTAAGTGAAAGCCACAGACAGTGCAGTAGTCTGTCTCTACTCTGTAGAGTAAACATCGGCTTTCTCATGAGAATTTCCACTAAGATTCTACATACACATTTATATATATATATATACGTGTATGTGGGTATAGTGAATTTGTATCTATGTGGAAATGCTGCTCCGTGCAGTTTCATGTGTGCAGACTGCAGGGCCGGGCCAAGCCTCCATGGGGCCATAAGCAAGATTTGGTTTTGGGGCCCTCTAGTTCTGTAAATAATGTGGACTTATTAGATCATTCACACACCTGCTAAAATTATTGTTAACAAGCTTAAGGTGGAATTAGCTAGTCATCTTTTAGCTAACATTACCTGTATCCAACAGCATTACTCAACTCAGTCGGTTAGTTTGGGGGAAAAAACTGCTAAGTTCTTTGCGTTTTGCAGGTTTGCTGCCATGATTCTAACACACACCTGTGAAACTCTGCACAGTAGCAACAGGTCTCCTTGGCTGCTGCACAGGTGTAAACACATCGCAAGCGTTGTAGTGCTCATGTTGCGTTTAAAGGCGGCTTTGAAAAAACAGGTTACAACGTGTTAACAACAGATTAAACAGTTTTAACAGCTGAAAAAAAGTGACAGAAGACACAGTTTTGGGAAGTGCGGAAGCCCCCACTGTATCAAATCGATGTAGGAACAACATAAAGTTGGCCATTTTAAGGCAGCTTCCAATCCAGGAAGCTGTTTGCTGACTCTGTGGGCGGGTAATACCCACTATTGCCCGCCCATGCCGCTGGGCCTGCACTGACAGACCGGCCCACCAGGTCATGTCTGCATATTTGCAATAATTCACCCCACTGTTGCCAACTCAGCGACTTTCTTGCTACATTTTGCAACATTTCAGACAAAAACATTTGTATTGGCCAAAACCAAAATCGGCAGGTCTTACCAATCTTTTTAAAGATTGGTAATCGGCGATCAGCCAGAAAACTGCAATTGGTGCAGCCCAACTTAAGATGGACTACATACATGACATGACATTCTTTGATTAAGTTAAATTCTCTTAAGTGTAACTCCAATAGCTAAAAATTTTATTGATACCAGGTGAGTCTTTCTCCCCTGAGAATGTGGATTACTACTGGACTGATTCTGTGCCTTCAAACAATTTGAATTGGAAAGTTTCACATAACTCATAGGTTGATGTAAAAATAATGTTTGTTTTAGATATATATAGGCCTGTCGCGATAAACGATAAATCAATTAATCGTACGATAAATTAAAACTATCGATGTCATTTTAATTATCGGTATTATCGTCTCTTTCGGCCTTTTTCTCTTTCAGTTGATGACACTAAATGAAAAAAGGCTCAACTCCGGTGCTCTCCACTGACCCTCCCTTCCTCATTTCCTCAGTGTAATGCCCAGCGCACACGACACGATCTTAGAGCTGACAGCCGATTGTCGGCCCATTTTCAAAACCTGAGAGATCACACATTAGCCGACAGAAATCCTAGCTATTAGCTGATCGGAGTGAAGTGAAGGCTGCAAACTTTGCTGTGCGGCGTTAGCTTTAACTGGTAGTGACCAATATTTACA